>JAJOOO010009390.1:0-29008 GCA_029582685.1 Solanum piurae | reverse complement strand
AACAAAGAGAACCAACATTGATCTTGCTATGGAAAAACCATGAAATCGAAAAATTAGGGCTGCCAACAGCTATTTTTGGGTTTAAAATTGGGGAAGATGACATACATTGATTACATAATTAATAATAAAGAAAGAAAATGACACGTGGCACTTTTAAACTGGTCCATGGCAGTGAAATCACTGAATGACGCGCCTCATGTGCGTGGTAACAACCCAGACGAGGGAATGGGTCAAAATGGCCCATTTACAACGATATTAAATAGTTCTGTGGGGTGATAGGACACTTTGAAAGTTAAGGTGTCTTTATGCAAATACGGGACAACTTTAATTGTGTCTTTATGTCTTTTCTCATTTTTTTACTCAAAGTAGTTACAAAATATAGATAAATATTACCGGCATTAAAAATAATAAAGCTATAACTAAAGAATATGAATTTAAAACTAAAAGTCATAGCTAAGACGGATCCCATAATTTCAAAAATATTATACACTAATTAAATTAAAGTAGGACAAAAAAAATAATTTTTTAAATTTTCTTTTTTCCGAAATACGCTGAAGCAGGCACGTCGACAAAGACGTACCTGCTTCAGCGTGAACTCTCTCTTATATAATAAGAGAAATACCAATCACTAATACATGATTGACAATCATCCTCACCATCAACTTTTACTATATAAGAATCAGATATCACTCGTAATATGTTATTACTATCATTAACTATCATTAACTATCATTATCATCCACCATAATTATCTATGTACAACTATCACCAACTACCTAAAGAAGATTATAAATAAACTACGAAGTATGAGTTTCATATCTAAAATCTTTTAACTAACATCACTTTAAACAAAATTATGAACAAATAGTGGATACGTACTACATAAATTTCCTTACTATTCCCTCCATTTCAATTTATGTGACACATTTCAAATTTTGAAATTCAAACAAGTCTATTTTTTACAGTAAATTTTTCATATATCTTTTAAAGATTTTGGATTTTCAATTATTAATGTGACTAAGGGGTGTCAAATAGGCAGATTGGGTTGAAATTGGAGATATTAAAATAGGTTGATATAGAAATTGACTGTCTTGACTCGCCCAAGTTTACTTTGGACTCAAATAGCTTGGGCTAAAAATCGGATTGGGTCATGACCCGCCCAATTTGACCCGCTTAATCTCAATAATTTTAACATATTATTAATATTTATAACCACAATTTGAATCTAGACTCAAGAATTAATATTTTTTAAAAGAACTTATAAGTGGGTAGATAAATCCTAAAACATATAAAATAGATAGTAATTCATACATTTAATATATATATATATAGAGAGAGAGAAGCATACATTACATCAATGCAAATAAAGTGTCACGACCCAGACCGTCGTGATTGGCACCCACACTAACCCTCCGATGGGAGAACCATTATTACAACCCAAGCTAACAACTTAAGCAAATACTACGCATTTAAAGATCGGAAGCAGGTTTAAATGCAGAACGAAATAAGGAGTTCCCATAAACTCCGAGAATTTAACAAATAACTAAACAACTAATGCGGAAAAACAACTCATATAACCTGAAAGTCAATGTACCAAAACTCTAAAGTTCAACAAATCTAAGAAAAAGGGTACAACCCTCAATCAAACATAAAAGTATCTAACAATAATCTAAGTCCGAACAAAATGGACTAAACAGAATGAAGGACTTCATGACAGCCCGAAAGAACTGGATCACCTTTGAAATCCGATCACGAGCTCTAATCTTGTAACATATCGCAATTTGAAACGACTAGAAAGAGTTTAAAATCTGAAAATACTCATTTTTGGAAAGAATAAGAAAAATCTGGAAAATTTGTCTAAGTTAGAAAAGTGAGTTTTATCATTTTCAAACGACCATAACTCATAGCTCAGGAGTAGTTCTTGATATGGTTGGAAATACCTTGAGAATATCATTCCAACGCTGCAGAGTTTGCACAATTTCGATATCGTATGAGTGAGTTATGCCTTTCGGAAGTTGGGTTGTTGGATTGAGGAAAGTCCAAATCCGAACTTAAGGAAGGGCAAACTAGTTTTTTCTCTAATTAATTTCCTAATTCATTTTTAGGGGTTTATTGGGGTAAAAACAGAACTTAATTCAGTTTTGGAAAATTAGAATACGCTTAGGGCTTGGAGAAGAGAGGAAGGAAGAAAGAACAGGAGAAAAAATCAAGAATTCGCCAAGATCATCCAAGCGGTTCGAGTGGAATTCGTCGGGGATGATCCCTACAAGGTATGTGAGACCTTTTAGTGATGGGCTAGTTCACCCACACACCAAATTGTTTCAATTCAGCGATTTTGGGTTGATTACATGTTAAAAAGTGAAGTTCTTGAAGAACATCGTTAGGTTCTTGATTGGTTGTGTTGTTGAAGTTTCGTGTTGATTTGATTCATGTTTCCGGGTGGATTTTGAGTTAGATCTGTTGTAAGTTGAGAGTACTAATGACCCTAAGTGTTTGGGGAAAGAACTGGGAAGATTGGAGGGTTTAGAGATGAAAAACGAAGGAGAAAAGTCGGGGGTTTTCTGGGCAAGGGCTTGGGGCGCCGCGCCTGCCAGAGCGCCACAAAAGTTCCTCTGAACTTTGGCCTCTGGCGCGTCACGCCAGCCAGAGCGCCTCAGGAAGTTCTCTGAACTTTGAGGGTTGGCGCCCCGCGCCTCTCAGAGCGTCAGGGACGCTAGTTCTCCCCATTCGTTCCCCACATTTCGTACTTGTTCCTTAGCAATGTACCTATGTTTCTAAGTTGATTCCAACACTCTACGGTACATCTAAAAATCATGATATCATCCATAAACATGAGATCATGAACCTTGAATCCATACTCCAATTCAAGGAAAGTTAGGATCAAAGTCAAGAGAGGTTAAGAGTCAAGTTTAAAAGTTAAGAGAAAGTCAAAGCAAAGCTTTTAAAGTTTTCAAGAGTCTTTAACAATGTTTTAAATTCATTTTAAGACTCAAGTTTTCAAGTTAAGCAAAAAGTAAGAGTTGAGTTCATTTCTCAAAGAGCTATTAGGGAACTAAGTATTCCCAAAGACGTTTATAAAAAATGTTTTCACATTTAAAGAAAAAGGGAAACCTTGATTTCCAAAAGAGCCTTTGAGCTAGTTTTCAGTCAAAGAGTAAATATTTTCACATTTGAGCAAGAAAAGAGATTGGGATTTCCAAGAGAGTTTTCAAGCAAAGTTTTTGAGTAATTATCTCAAACCAGAGAAAGAGTTTTGCTTTTACAAACACATGAGCTAAGTATATTTTTTTGGAAGTATTATTGACCACCGATGTGGGGATGCGAGTTTCATATTAACTCAAGTTTCCATGAAAACCATGTAGCCATCATGGATAGAAAAGAGTCATACTTTTTAGATGAATCCTTTTCGCATAGATTAGTGGATCCACTAAGTCAGTTAGGTCCTATATCTTTGGCAGGGTATGGGACGGCCTTAGTAGCGTAAGGTAAAGTGATGTATCACCACTTAGATTCATAGTGGTGGTTGTCGGTTAGAGAAACTCCCACAATAGTAATTGCATAGTTCCTCAAGGGGTTCTGCTTAGTATGAATGGGGGTATAGGACTTCATTCGTGCATTGCACAAGTAGACTTTGAGAGGAAACATGGTATGTTTTTATGATTATGAGTTAACATCAGTTTATTTTGTATTTTTATACACATCTCAGAGTTATTTGTATTTTTGCATATACACAGAGTTGAAAATCATGTTTTATACAATTTTTCTTTTTTTTCTTTATATGGCACTTGTTTTAAATTGCTTTAAAATGAAATGAAATCAGTTAAGTATTCATGAGTTGAGAAGAGCCTAGGTAAGTGTTTCTTTCATAATCTCTTCCAAGCCTATGTTGTTGTAGCACTCCAACTCGCATACTCGTACATTCAATGTACTGATGACAATTGGCCTGCATCTTATTATGATGCAGACGCAAGTAACCAGGATCATCATCCAGCGCCTCGTTGATCCAGTTGAGCACTAAGATTCAGTGGTGAGCCTCCTTGCTTTCCAGAGGACTCTTTTATTTGCTTTTTAGTCTTTCTTTATTAGGATGTTGAGGGGTATGTCCCAACATCCATCTCAGTATTATAGAGGCTTCATAGACAGTCAAACAGTTAGTTATGAGTCTCTTATCTTTGTATTGCAGATGTTGTGCTATGAGACCTAAGTTGCCAATTTGGCTAAGATGTTATTTATTTAAGTTATTGTTTAAACTTATTTTTGTTGAGTAAGTCTTCCGTTGAGTTCAGAAAGTCATGCCAAAGGTTCGCTTGGGACCAGCGATGGTCTTCGAGTGCCCGTCCCGCCCAAGCTGTAGGCTCGGGGCGTGACAACTCTCCTAGATGAGGTCTGTCAGTTAGGGGTGTGTATCGGTCGGTTCGGTTCAGTTTTAAGTATTATCGGTTCGGTTTATCGGTTTTTGGTTTTTGGTTTTTAAATATGCTAAACCGATAACCAAACCAATAAGATATTTATTATCGGTTTTCGGTTTATCCATTTTGGTCTTTAACGGTTCGGTTTTTGGTTTAACCAATAAGAAAATAATTTCAAAACAAATATATGACTTGTCCAACAATTTAACGCGAAATAAAAAAGAGGAAAATCTAATTACTCATTGAGTGCAAAATTTTTGCTTAGTGTAGTAAAAGTATAGCAAATACTCACAATTCACAACCCTAGTCGTTGCCTAACCTTGCCGTCGTCGTCCTTAGTTCTTTAGGTTTTTGACGTTGTGAACGTAAAGACTAAAGTAATACAAAATGTAGAGAGCAGAGTTAATTAAGTAATGTTAATTGTGTAGGGTCCTTATAGTTATAGTCTAATATAGTGATTATCTTAATATTTTTTGTTTGATATTTATGTATGACTAAAAATTAAAATAGTAAATTATTATATTCTTAATGGGTTATCGGTTAACCCAATAACCCAATATAAAAAACCAATATCGAATCGATAATCCAATAAAAATATTTTTATAAAACAATTAAATAACCGTTAACCCAATAATAATAAACCAATAACACTTTTTTCGGTTCGGTTTATCGGTCGGTTCGGTTTTTGCACACCCCTACTGTCAGTAGCGGCCTGAAGATGTTCTGTACTCAACAAAGAAAGAGCAAGTGCAATATCAGTACATAACCACATTGTACTTGTAGGATCACACGGCTATTCCAATAAGTGAAACATATACAAGTAATCATAACATAATAAAACAGGCATTTACCAAACATATACAATATCACTCATCATTTCAGGATCAATGTACAATTCCACATTCTCAATAATACATCTATATGACAAGTCAATGGTCCTCTCATGGAACCCACACCCAAACATATTAGTGTACCGGAACGTGGTACCCGATCCAAGTTAGTGTGCCGGACGTGACACTCGATCCCATATATGCGTCGAAATGTGGCACCCGATCCAAGTTAGTGTGTTGAAACGTAACACCTGATCCATTCAACAAGCCACAATCACAATCACAATCACAATCACAATGTACATTCTCATAATCATATACAATCAAGTGTTGGTTCATGGCATACAATCATTCATTCATACTCATTTATGATTAGTGTGATCAATAATGCAACATTCGCATACATACATGCATTAAGATGAAGTAATTACTAACATACATCACACTAACATGAAATCACAACCATCACCTACCTCGAACAAAGTTTGAACCCTCCTAAGAAACTTGATTCTTCTCTTTTTTGGATTCTTTCCGTTTGTTCTTGGTCTACAAACAATCAATATAACGCGAGGATCAATAAATGATGCCTAATTGCCCGGATTACAATCAAAATCATCAACCCTAGGCCAAACACATGATCCTAATATGCAGCTAGGGCTTTTTCCCACCATCCAAATCAGTTCCAATACCCTCCCCCAACAATAATTACCCATTCACGCTAAGATCGGTTTTGGGAGTTCCACTCGCCTGAATTCAATTCCGTAAAGTCGTACGGGTTCCTTAACGTCTTAGATATCCACTCATGTAATCACATTCATTATTAGATCTCTCATATGCTACTAGATTTCTCTAGACTTCACTGACTCCGAATTCGTCCAAATCTGGACTAGGCTAGGAATTCTCAAGTTACTACGAAAAAGTTTTCTGGCCCAAAATTTTTCCCTGATGGCTATTCTATAACGATGGGAACATGTCGTTACATAAAGAGTCTTAAAACAACTTGAAATTGAAGATTAAATTGGGCTCAATTGAGGATTCTCTTATATGAATTTAGGTTTAAATGGGTTGAGAATTGAGATAGAACCCACTTCAAATTATTTTGAGCTCAACCCTTAAAATTCTGGGTGGGTTGGGTGGATTACCTATATTTGGACTCATTTTTTACACCCCTAATTGGTGACTGATTGTACTTTTTACGTAGTTTACAAATATATAAATTTTATTTTTTTAAAAAAATGAAAATTTTATGCGCAATTTCCGATCAAACTTAAACTATTTGACTCTCGAAAAACAAAATGTATCTAATAAATTGAATGACTCCAAACCTTTGCTATAACCGCCTTCAAAGAAAGAAGTACCTAAGCAACTTGCATGCATTTTGAATGAAATAGTAATATGTTTGAATCACTATGATATTCAGAAATGAGAAACCCACGCAAACTAATCTCATGAAAATGTGAACTTCTCTTGCGTAAGGCACAAATATTATTAAAGTTCATAAATCATATATTATATATAATAATAGAAAGCAGAAATGGTGAATTGAGGTTTATGCCCCTCTTCTTAGCCACATGGGTGGATATATAAATGCATTTCCTCCTCTTCCGCAGCGTTACGTGCTATATATCATTTTTATTTTTCATTTTCTGGCCACGTTCAACAACTCCTATGGTCAAAATAATGCTCTTCTAGTTCAAGAGAATAATAAATAAGAATTGGCCAGCCAATCAGGCCATATAGGTTCCAAAATCTTGGGAGCTTTGTTATTTTATTCGATGTTTGATAATTATATTGAATTTCTAATGATTCGATTTTTGAGACAAATGCAAAGTTGATTAAAGAGAAAACCAATCTCATTGCGAAGCTCGAACACAAAACTTTTAATTAAGGAAAGACGAGACCCAAATTTTACTTATAATAATTTATAGTTTAATTTTCTCTTAAAAATTATTGAGCAAAAACATAAAACCTCCTATTAAAATTCACTTTAGACGATCGATTTTATTTAGCCGCCCTTGTTTGCGATAGTCCAAGATACATAGGTGTACAATGTATTGGATTTGGATATGTTTGTGTTAAATGCATATAGACACACGTAAATTAGAAGACATGGCTAGGATCCCTCTTCTTTCCCCTTGATAAATTGATTTTGCATGTGACTTTAATTGTAGCTGCTGCTACCGTCTGTGACGGCGAGATAATTTGATACCGCACATTCACAACTCATTTTTGTGTATCTTACACCAATTTTATTCTCACGATCAAATAATATTCACGTCTTTCAACAACACATTGCCAAATTCATCTCTCTATATATATTCACGTCCTTTTCTCTATTTCCGACACATTCAAATTACATATCCCAACAATATAACACGTACGAGATCAAATGGAGATGTCTATTTGCAAAAGCTTTATACTTCCCCTTTTAACAATTGTTTTATTCATCTCACTATCACAAACAGCCACAGCTGCTAATGAAACCTACACAAACTTCATCAAAACTAAATGCAACGTCACCACATACATTTCCCTTTGCCAAAAAACACTAATTCCCTATGCGTCTTCAGTGAAAACCAACACCACAAAGCTATGCAAAGCAGCTCTTGATGTAACCATAAAAGGCGCAAAAAACACCTCTACCACTGTCTCAACACTGAAAAAACAAAAAGGAATAACCAGAATTGAAGCATCCATAATTAAAGACTGCATAGAAGATGTGAAGGATGCAGTGTACGAACTGAAGCAGGCTGTTGATGCAATGGAACATTTAGGTGATAAAGATAAGGCATTTCAGTTGGCTAATGCTAAAACATACGCAAGTTCAGTAATAACAGATGCAGATTCGTGCACCGATGGGTTTTCTGGGCGGAAGGTAAATCCAAGTGTGAAGAAAATGATAAATAGTAGCATGGCAAATATTACCAAACTTGCCAGCAACGCCTTGGCGCTCATTAACCATCTTTATTAGAGACATTTTGATTATTCAATTATGTCTTCAGATTCAGACGTTTAAATTTTAATTAAAAAAAAAGAAGCCTAAAGTTAGGCTATTGTGTGGGAAATTGTCTCATGCTTCTTGAAACTATAAAATTCACAGAAAATAATAATTAAGATCGAAATTAATATGAATTTATGGATCTTGTAGCTTGATCTTAAATTTAATGATTTTTTTTTTAATTTGGGTTTGAATTCAAGGGTTTGATGCTTGATCTTGAGTCTTTGTCTTGATCTCTGAAACTTGTAAACAAATATACTTGAATGCTTGTAGAGAAATTTATGGCGTTTGATCCATAAGTTCTCCCTGACTTCTTGTTAGAATTTTGGTCATTTTTCTAAATTATGAAGAACTCTATTTATTGCAGTATATAGGATGAAAGAGTTTTGATAAGGACAAGTACACTTTTCAGCCAATATATAAAATTTAAATGACATGATGATATTTGATTGATCAAAACATGCTGCAAGGCACATTTTCATTGGTCTTTGATTTGATTAATTAGGTATGATATGTCACTTTGAACACGTAACATGATCATATTGACTCTTTCACTTGACTTGATGTTCTACGTCGTGTCATTATTTGACTAGCACCAATTTAGGCCTCTGGAATAAGATAACATCCTAGACTTAGCATAACGAGCTTATCATTTGTAGCCCATTAAATAGTATTTTAATTAAAATGCATCCAAATAAGTTTATGGACTAATTTGATAAAATTTAAACGTCCACAGCTTCTATGTAGTATATAAATAAGTATATCCTGATTTGAGATCCATTAAATGGATTAATTTATCGAAAACTAACTTCAAGCCTTGCTGAAATGGATCAATCTCCATTATAAATGCATGGATACTTTTATCTGATCACACAGGCTGGAAATAAGCTCCACTTGAAATTAAATAAGGTTTCTTTATTTAATATATATATATGATCAGCTTCACATGTGTTAAACGATATATGCATTTATGATCTGTACAATTTTCTAAAAAGCCATACCAGGTTTGCGAATTTTTATTAGAGGGGGTGTTTGGTTAATCTTATAATCTCATCAAATTTACTTAATTCTAAGTATTTATCGATTTATTTGCATTTTGTAAACATCAAAAATGTTTATTAGTGGAAAGGATCCTAAGGAGTAACTTTTGTGATTAATACTACTACTAAAAGTTTTCTTTGTTTGTGTGCCAAAACCTTAAATAAGAGAGAAGGTGAAGAAGGACCCTAGGACCACCAACAAGTTAAATGTATGAGACTGTTCTTTCCGATTTGATGATTGATAAGTAGTGTTTCCTCCAAATGGGATCCTACATGAAGCTCTAATGCGAATATCTGATAACAAGTATGAAAATATAAATAAAATGAAATGACCCTAGAAAATAATAGGCCAACAGGCATAGAGTTTTATATACTCCCTTCTCTTATTCATGTTTGATTTAACACTCTTTTTAAAATAATAATGTTTTATTATATTACTTAGTTATTATAAGTCATTGTTGTTGGAGATGCATTAGAAATAATTAAAACATTAATAACAAGGTAAAATAAAACAAAATATAAATTATTTCTTAATTTAAAAAATATATAAATTATTTTTAATATAATGTAATAAACAAGTCAAAATAAGGAGTACGTACGTAACAAATGTATATCCTGATTTGAGATACTTCCCTACTTTAAATGGCTCTAATTTGTCGAAATGCTAATTTAAAAAAATTGCTGAAATGGATCAAATCTCGATATAAATAGATCGCTTTTTTTATTTGTTCACACAAGCTGGAATGAGCTCCACTTGAAATTAAATAAGGTTTCTTCATTTAAGAAATATATCTATGACCCTCTTCACATGTGTTAAACGATATATATATATATATTACTCTCTTCATTTAAAAGAAAATAATTTAGTTTGACTTAATACGAAGTTTAAAAATAAAGTAAAATTTTCAATCTTGTGATCCTAAATGACCTTAAATATGTTACGTGTAAAGTTTAAATGAAAGTACCGCCAGAAAAAGGAAATGAGTCATTTAGAAAAAAAAAAACAATATCAAAAAATAAAAATTCTTTATGAAACTTAGGGAGTACAATATTCTATTTATATCGATTTATGTGAAGATATTTAACTTGATTTGAAGTTTAATTAGAAAAGATTTTAAAAAAAAATATTAGTCTAAAATATGTATAGATATATGTTAACTATAAACTTTTTCATTAAAAGTAAAATAGATATTTTAAAATTTTATTATCAGTTTATTTGTTCACTTTTACTTGTCACATTTGAATTTGACACACTCATTAAGAAAACAATAATTGACATGACTATTTTATCAAACTATCCCTATTAATTGATGTTTAATTTTAGATATTGAAAAATGATTTGAAAAATAAGTAATTACGGTTAAAGATAAAATATGAATCGTTATTTGATATGTTGGAAGTGACAAGTAAAAATAATAATTTATTTTTAAAATAATAGACAAGTAAAAATGATGAGTACTAAATATAAAAATATGTTACTAGTTCCTTCTATTCATTTTTACTAAATATCAAGATCTTTTTCTATGTTTTATATTAAGTATTAATTAATATGATTATTATGATAAAATGTTCATATCAATCATTATTCATTAAAAAGTGTGTCATTGTAAAAGTTAATAAAGGGAGTACTTCTGTTAGAACTTCACCAAAAATAAAATCACATAAATCGGTAATAGTGAGAATAGTATGCACGATCAAATAAAATATGATTTAACTAAGATTGACTGAAAAAAAAAGAATATCATGCCACTAGAAATTGATAGTAACTCAATTCAAGCATGATTTTAAACGATTATCTACCTTATAGTAACATTGTTGATGAATGTAGGTACTTGATGCAAAAGTTGAGAACTCTAACGTTAAACCACGTGTTCATAGAAGTTAGAACAAAATAGAGTAGTTGTTTTTCCATATTTTAATATTTTAAAATTTAATTCTTTACTCCCTCTGTTTAATACGTAATAGTTAACATAAATTAAGAAACAGTAAATGATAGGGGTAACTTTATCAAATTACCCTTATTAAATATAAGTCATCTAAACATTGAAAAATGAATAGTACTTAATACCAAGGGTAAAATAGTCGCAACATGACAAAGTATTCATTAATTTTATAAATTGTACAAATATTATTGGACATTTCAAAATATTATAATGGACAAGTAAAAAAAGTCGGAAGAGAGTACGGAAAAATCTTTTTGGCCAGAATGTTATTTTACTTTTTAAAATATTTTTACTCTTTTTAACTAAAAATTGGAAAAAAAGATCAATTTATTTTAAAATAATATTATAATTTTTTTAATTTTCTGATCATTTAATACCAAAATATATATATAATGAGGAGAAAGAAAAGTGGGAAAGGGAAAATGTTGCACCAACTCCACCTATAAAAAGCTTAACTAATTTCACCTACTCTTACAATAGGCATGGACCATCAAACATCCATTACTCCTCACGTTCTCATCTTCCCTCTCCCTTTACAAAGCACAATAAACTCCAATCTACAATTAGCTGAGCTCTTATGTCTTGCTGGCCTTAGAGTCAGTTTTCTCAACACAAATCACAATCAACATCGTCTCGTTGGTAACTCCAATGTCGAATCTCGTTTCGAGCAATATCCTGGATTCCGATTCCTTACAATATCCGATGGCCTCCCAGATGACCACCCGCGTTCCGTCGAACAATTCGGAGACATTATCAGCTCCTTGCAGACCATGGCCGAGCCTTTCCTTAAACAAATCCTTGTTAAGGAGCCGGTTACATGTGTTATACTTGATGGTCTGTTTTATTATGGTGTGGATATTGGAAATGAGATGGGAGTTCCAGTTATTACATTTGACACTATTAGTCCTTCCTGCTTTTGGATTTATCTTTGTTTGCCCAAACTAATCGAGGCTGGAGTTCTTCCCTTCAAAGGTATTTTGTCTCCCTATTGACAATTAAATGTATCTCCTCTCTTTATTTTCTCCGTTTCTATTTACATGTTCTACTTATTAAAAATATATGCTTTTTAAATAAGAGGTATAAATAACATTATTTTTCTTAAGAAATAGTATTAACATAAAAAATATGCATTTAGACAACCTAGGACATTTAGTACTTCTTTGTTTAAAAAAAAATGATTCAATTTCTTTTTTAGTCTGTTTAAAATAGAATGACTTTTTTTTTTTTTTGCAATATTTTAACTTAACTTTTCACTTGACATGTTTAAGGCTATAAGATTAAATAACATTTTGGTACATTTGACAACTTTAATTTAAAACTATAAAATTAAAAAGTTTTTTTAAAAAAATTTCATTCCAAATCAAACTAGGTCATTCTTTTTTAAACGAAAAGAGTAACTAATTCATGTTTATTGATCAAATTAATAAACAGTGAATAATGATGATTTCTGTATTATTTTAGCTTTCACCTCCCCCAGCTAGGCATGCACCCTTGTCTTCCCCTTGGTCACTGTTCCCAAGTAGGCATTAAACGATTAATTAACTTTGAAATATTATTTGCTCCACTTTTAAAGAAAGGAAAAAGAGAAAATGGTCAAATGCCCCTCAACGTATATCCGGATTTTCAACTACATACTTAAACTTCACGGGAGTCCTATCACCCTCCCGTACTATTTAAAACTAAAATAATTACCTCCCTGAATACTTAGCTGGTATAGTGAGTGTATTTCACTCTCTTTGGGAGAGTGAGCATCAAAATCTATTATTAAAACTTTATTTTTAATGTCTTTTTAATAATATATGCATTTTTTATTATTTATTTTCTTTCTTCTCCATCAAAATAAACAAATCTCTCAATCTTTCACCACCTCTAAGTCTAGCTGCCACCGCCATCTTCATCGGATTCACTATTGTTGATTCCAAACAAATTTTCAAACTCATAAAAAACTCTTGCAAAATCAATCAACCTAAATCAATTGAGATAAATTTACATATATTTATATCACCCCAAGATACTTTGGATCTGATTTGAGAAAAATCAATATGGGTTTACTTTAAATCCGATTGGACCAACTGAAAAAAAATATTTTTTTACTAATAGATCCTTTAATTATCAATATCAAATCTCAATCAATCAACTATATCTCAAAAATTGCCGCTATTAATCTTGTTAATCCATCTACTGTCGTAGAATCAGTCTCTTCTTCTTTGAAATTGTCGTCGCTATAGATGATGATGTGGAAGACATCGTAGGCTCCCCCTCCTCATCTTCCTTGAGAGGATTGCTCACTTTTTTTAAAAATTTGATTTTTAGGTTTCAAATTAGCAAAATCCAAATATCTCACCTTTCTTCCTTAAAGACCCAATTTCATGGACTTATGGTGTTCTAGTGATGGTGAAAATATTTTGGGTGTTTGAAGAGATGGGTAAGAATATAGAAGAAAAGGGTAAAGAAATATAAAAATTGAAAAAATAATAATTTGATGACGTGTCAAACGCGTGAAACTCACATGCCACCATAGATCTGGTTATGGTTTTTAAGGGTATAATTATTTCATTTTTAAATAGTTCAGGGGGATGATAGGACTTCCGTAAAGTTTAAGTGTGTAGTTGAAAATCCGGTTATACGTTGAGGGGGGATTTGACCATTTTCTCAAAGGAAAAACCAGAAATACTCCATGCTCCTTTTTAGTTGTCGAGAAAATTATTGTATTTTTAAAATTTTTATCTTTAGCAATAATAATTCTAGAATTAAGTGGATAAAAATATATTAATCAGGTTATATTTTTAATTAACTTTTTCTTAAAAATGACAATTAAAAGAAAATAGTAGAAATTTGGAACACTACGATTGTAAATTTAACTTCATATTTATTTCTTTAATTAGGAAACGACTTGGATGCATTGGTAACACATTTACCAGCCATGGAAGGTCTTCTTAGACGACGAGATCTTCCACACTTTTGTCTTTTAGATTATAAGACCGATCAAAATTCTCAAGCCGTCTTTAAGGAGATTGAGCGTATCCCAAAAGCCCATGGGCTCATATTAAACTCGTTTGAAGATTTAGATGGGCCTTTTCTTTCTAGTGTTCGTTCTTACTTTCCTAAAACATATGCAATTGGACCATTGCCATTGAACTTGAAGACTAGACTTGCTGCTCCACTATTGTCATCCTCAAATAGCATGTGGGAAGAAGACCATACTTCCATTAAATGGCTCGACGCGCAATCCAATGGATCCGTAATTTATGTAAGTTTCGGAAGCCTTGCTGTTGTTTCAAGAGATGAGATCATGGAATTTTGGCATGGACTAGTGAATAGTAAAGTTAAATTTTTGTGGGTTATGAGGCCTAACATGTTGAAGGGAGATGAATCACATGATCAATTTATGAAGGAACTTGTTGAGGGTTGCAAAGGAATTGGTTACATAGTGAGTTGGGCTCCACAAAAGATGGTACTAGCCCATCCATCCGTTGGTGGGTTTTTAACCCATAGTGGATGGAACTCGACACTAGAAAGCATCATTGAGGGAAAGCCCATGATATGTTGGCCTCAATATGTGGATCAAAGAGTTACAAGTAGACTAGTAAATGAATTTTGGAAGATTGGGTTAGACATGAAAGACATTTGTGATAGATTCGTCATAGAGAAAATGGTAAAAGATCTTATGGAAACAAAAAAGGATGAGTACAAGAAATCGGTTGAGAAATTATCAAAACTGGCAAAACTAAGTGTTCAAGAAGGAGGTTTATCGTATAGTAACCTCGATTGTCTCATCAATGACATCAAAGGGTTAACTAGAACTGTAGAGAATGGGAAAATGCATAACAACGTCACAAGCTACTAGCTAGAGAAAATAATGTGTTTGTGTTGTTTTTGTTTTCTTCTTCAACTTGCTACTTCGTTTCCTTCACATTTTATTAATGAAAATTTGGTTTGTAAGCTTCTCTCAAAATTTAATAAACACTGGATGTGAAGCCTCAAAAAAAAAGTTCGTGAAATATTAAGGTTTGTTCATGTTGAGGCCAACGCTTTAAAAAAATATTGAATGGTACATTTTATTATGCAGCAGCCACAAGCCCACTCGTAAGCATCAAGATTTGAAACTTTTTGTGTTACTCGGGTGAATTGTTCAAAATTTAAGATAAATGTTGATTTTTTTTTATAGCTATTCGTTTTGATACTTGACAATCTATGCATTCCAAATGGCTCGTGAGCATAGGCTATGCCATCAAACCCCTTTAGTTCATGATCTTCCCAAGGAGCAGTACGACCATAAAAGTATGACATAGCACTCTTGCATGTGCTTCTGCTTTATCAAGTATGTTCACTAACCACACTACAAACACACAGGCGGTGGGTAAAAGGGGCAAGTTTATTAGCTATTGCCAGCTTTGTCAATGTAGATATTGTTGCTTGTTATCCCACTCTCAGTCAGGCTATGGACGATAAACATGAAAACTAAGACAAGTTGAAGAGCACGATAAGAGTTATGTCAGTCCAGCGAGCACGATATAAATAAATAAACAAGTTTTGGGCTTTTTAATTGGGTTAATGGATAGAATTGTGAATGAATTTGGTTCCAATTGTTGGGTTTTAAAGGTGTGAACAGAAAATGAAGGGTTGTGACTCTCCTGAAGGGTTGTGACTATGCCAAAGGATTGTGACCATTTGAAAGGTTGTGCCTTTTCAAAAGTGTTGTGACCTTTCTGAAAAGTTGTCTTATTTCCTAAGAGTTGTGACCTTTTGTTGGCTATAAATAGAGAGGCTTTCTCTCATTTTTTTGCATCGAATTCTTCCCTTCATTTGCAAACATTTCTTACAAAACAAAATCGATCGATCGTGTCTATGTGTGTGATTCGTTGCTGTCATTTTGAGTTCGTTGAAATTATCGAAGTTTGAGGTACCGCTACTTCTTTAATGGTTAATCCGTTTTATATTGGGAGAAATTAATCTGCAACCTCGGGTACTTGAGGGGATTAAATTTCTTAAGGACGCGACACACAGTGGGTTCTGTGGACTCGGATAGTTCTTTGTGTTTTTCTTTTCATCTTTTATTATTTCTGGTTTACTAATCTGAATACAGGAGGTAACAAGCTTAAGAAATTTAATATTGATGGTATTTTCTATGGTAAGGAAATTACTTTTATTTTCTGTGTTCTTTTTGTTGAAAAGAAAAAGAGAATTATTTTATCATATGATAAAAGAGGTTTGGGATGAATTAGTACTACTTTAATATGTTCGAGTATATTTTTTGTAGTAAGTTTTCCTTGGATGGGTAAGATTATTTCCCAAGTGCATTCAAGCATTGCACCTCTTCAGTTTTCTTTTCAATGAGAAAAGTTATTTTGTGCATAAATGCTAAGATGAGCACTTTAATTTTTTTCCTATATTCTTGGTTTTATATAACTATGAGAGGAAGTAAATGAACAAATGTTTGTCTCCTAACAATATTTGAACATGAGTTTAGTTTCTTGTTGAAATTAAATGTCTTCTTGAGGAAAATAGAAATATGATGGAAACTGAGAAAAGAAAAAAAAATAGCAAGAAAAGTGACTTGCATGGAATCATTGCTGACAGATAGAATATGATTCAATGAGAGTAAAAATCAGATTCTATCTTTATTTTCCTTGATTATTATTTTCTTTTTCTATTCTTTATAAGTTATGAATTTATTTCATAAATGTTAGGATAGATGGTCATTATGTTATGATCTCAGAATATATCTTTATTAATATTAATATGTATTCTGTTTAGAGGAGAAGAAAAAGAAAAACTTTTGTAGTTTTCTACTCCATGTGAAATTTGATTGTGTCTGACTTTTGGAGACTAAAATCCCCTGATTTTTTACTTCTTTGGTTTGAAGAATATAAGAACTTCACAAACAAATCAGATTGTGCATTGGTTTGAAGAATATAGAAACTTCACCAATTTGTTAAATACTTTGTTTGAATGAATATTCTGACTTGAAGAGTACAAAATCTTCGTCAGGAATATTAAGGCTAAATGATTTGAAAAAGATAAAATCTTCATCGTTAGCTAGAAACAGTATTGTATTTGAGGTTTCTGGAAACTAAAACCTTTTTGGTTTACTACTCTGTCTAAATGTGAAACTGATTCGAAGAATATCAAAAAAAAATCATCAGAATTCAAGATTCATTCGGTTAACGATTAGAAGAATATAAAAACTTCATCGTTAAACTAGAAACAAGTTGTATAAAGATTGAATCTTTATTGTACGTATTCTAAATACTAAGTGGTCTGTCTAATTGTGACAGGAAGGGGGAAAACACTAGTGACATAAAATTAGTGATTTTTGTGTCTGCAATGAGTGTTTATATGGATTAAATCTCCAAAAGAAGGCTTCGTGTTGCCAATGTGTATTTTGATGGTATACAATATGAAAGTATGGGAAAAAATATGTGGAAAATAATTTCAAATACTTGAAAAATATTTTTGAGAACATATTTAAAATGTGGGGGGTTCTTTACTTGTGATAAAGACAAAATTAGACTTACTATCTAATTTAAATTTAAAAGTACAAGATATGAAATTTAATTACATTCTTGTATTATGTTAGACCCACAAAATTCTAGGAGTATATTCGATATTGTGGTCGTTGAGTCTCTCTTTACTAGTATATGATATGACTAGTATAAAACCACAAAATTATATTACTTAATGAAAAAGTTTCACTTAAAATATTGTGATTTTTCATGAAAAGGTGTCTATTTTTTTTTTGTTTAGACATAAATATTGGTGAAAAGTGATCTGTTATGTTTGTGTTGTAAAATAAACATTTGGTCATATTTCCCTTATTGGACCGATGAAACTATGGTCATGGGTAATTCTATAACAAATTGAATGTTATGGAAAGGTCCTTCTGAAAAGGACATACGGCAAGGTGTTGATTCTAAAACAATGTTTGTATTTGAGAAAGTTATAAAAAGTAAAGAAAAAAATATTTGTGGGAAAAGGTTACCTCACAGAATGTCTTTTCAAACTTAGTATTTCTGTTTGTTCTTACTTGCTTGAATCAAATTGTTTGTGACATAAATGCTTGGGACATGTCAATTACAAAACCTTGCAAAAACTGATCAACTTAGAAGTTTTGCCTAACTTCTAGTGCAATAAATCAAAATGTCAAGTATGTGTTGTTGAAAGGAATTTTAATACCTTAGAATTGATTTACACTGATATTTGTGATATGAAGTCAATACCATCTCGTGGTGGGAAAAAGTGTTTCATAAATTGTATTGACAATTGCACTAGATATTGTTATGTTTATTTGTTGAATAGTAAGGATGAAGCAATAGAAACATATAGGCACTATAAAACTGTAGTTGAAAATCAGTTGGATAAAAGATTGTCATGAGTAGAAGTGGTAGATGTGGAGAATATGAATCTTCTTTTGCAAAAATATATTTGGAAAATGGAATCATCCATCAAATTACTGCACATTTTCACCTCAATCTAATGAAATTGTTGATAGGAAAAAATTGAACTTTGAAGAAAATGTTGAATGTCATATTTATTAATTCAGGTTTACCACAAAATTTGTGGGGGGTGCTATCATTATAGCAAAAGAGAACAACAAAAAGTTTGTCTGTTCAGAAAGAGAGAAACAAAAAGTTTTGTTTGTTAGTAAAGGGAGTAACAAATAAAATAAAAACTTTTGTTTGTTAAGAAAGGGAGCAACAGAAAGTTGTGTTTGTTCAGACTTTATTGTATCCTGATAGAGAATTGTTTGTCGTCCCTTAAGGTTTATACAAATAATAACTCTTGAAAGATAGTGATCAAACAATTTCCAATACAGTCTATTTCATATGAGAAATGGAAATGAGGGAATTATTCCCAAACGGGTCAAAATAGGACCTATGACTTTGGATTGTATGTTCATTGGATATGCTACAAATAGTAAAGCATGTCGATTTATGGTTTATAAGTCCGAACCGTCGGATAGTCAAGTGAAGGGTCTAAACGATCTTGGAAAGAATCAAAGGAGAATGTACTTAATAAAGAGATTTAGAGGCATAGTAAATGTCAATGGACAAATTACTTCTTTCGGGTTTGATTTTGTAACATTTTTTATTGAAAATGAGTCCATATAGTCGAAGAAGATATGTCATATGTGGACTCATCCTATTGGGAAAGAGGCTGTCAATAGTAGGGTAGATTCAATCTTGAGCAACCACACTTGAGAGTTGGTTGATCTTTCTCCAAGAAATAAACCTTGGGTTCAAAGTAGATCTACAAAAGGAAAAGAAAGTTGATGAAACTATTGACAAATACAAAGCATGACTTGTTGTCATAGGCTTTAGACAATAACAAAGCCTTGATTATTTTGACACACAATATCCACTAACTAGGATTACATCAATTAAGATGTTAATGCGCTAGTTTCGGTATATGGCCTTCAAATTCGTCAAAATGGATGTGAATTATTTAAAAAAAAAAAATGAGAATTGAAGAAAGAATTTGCATGGAACAACCCGACGGCTTTGTGGTTCCTGGTAAAGAAAATAAAGTTTGTAAACTTGTTAAGCCACTTTGTGGACTAATAACAAGCGCTCAAATAATGACATGTGAAGTTTGACCAAACTATGTTGGCAAATGAATTCAACATTAATGAATGTGATAAATGTTTTTGTATTAAAGACACTCCAAATCACAAGGTCATTGTTTGTTTTTATGTTGATGACATGTTGATATCAAAAGAGACATTTCTGACATAAATGCTACTAAGCATATGCTAGAAAGTAACTACGATATGAAAGAAATTGAAGTTATTGATGTGATTGAAAAGGTACTTGACAAGTTCAAGTATTTGAATTTGAGTCAACACTCCAATAAATGTGAGCTTTGTACTTCAAAAGATGGAGGCAAACGTGACTCACAATTGGATTATGCTAGAGTATTGAGAAATATGATATATATTATGAAGTGTACGCGATCAGATATAGCATGTGCTATTAGTAAATTGAGTCGGTTCACGAGTAATCCCAATCAAACTCATTGGATGACAATGAAAAAAGTTTTGAAGTATTTAAAACATACTTAAAAACTATTGTTTTGCATTATAACTAATATTAAACAGTATTGGAAGAACATAGTGATGCAAATTGAATCACCAGGTCAAATGAAGTAAAATTCACGAGTGGGTATGTATTTACTCTTGGTGGAGGAGCAATCTCTTGAAAATCTTTCAAACAGAAATGTATCGCTCGCTCTACTATGAAATCTGAGTTTATCACTCTAGCTAGATAAGGCCGGTGAAGAAGTTGAATGACTCCAAAATTTCTTGAAAGATTTTTGGCCCAAACCTTTTAGCTCAAGTATGCATACACTGTGAGAGTTAAATTTGCAATAGGTAGGGCATGGAGCATGATGTATAACGGAAAGTCTTGTCATATTTGAGGTAGACATAATATCGTTAGAGAACTATTTTCTAGTGGAATTATCATAATTGACTATGTAAAGTCAAAGGATAATTTGACGGATCATTTTATAAAAGGCCTAACTAGAGAGGAAGTTGATAGATTATCTAAGGGAATGAGACTATGGCCGAGGACAAGTCATTGTGGCGGTAACTCTACCTAGAAGACTGGAGATCCCAAGATCTAGGTTCAAGGAGATCAAACAAAGTCATTGATGACGGTTCAACATTGTCAAAATATTTTTTTATGGTCCATTCTCATGATAAGACAATGTTCAGTAACAAGGATAAAGGCATTAGGACTTTTTAATGGTTTCTAAGTTTGATACAGGGTATATCAAATGGTGTATCTACGGGATAACACATTTAGAAATCACATATGTAAGCGTGAAGTGTAAGCCGCTTCAAGGAGAATCCGGTAAGGCCAATTCTCTATGCACTTATAAACCAAAACGTGTTCATGGCTGAAACGAACAAAACAATGAGAACCAAAAACAGTTCAAGGGTTGATTGTGTGACTTATGTTGTCTAGGTATACACCAAAGCTCAACGGTTCAAAGATATCAAATCTACTGATTGACCGAGTATATCCAATATATGTTCACTATGGAAAGTTCAAAGGGAAACCCACTTATCCAGATGCAATCAATTCTTACTTATGAATCACACAGTTTTTCATGCATATGTTTTAACAATAGCCATTCCCTATTTATGTAGGGGATTGTTGGGTTTTAAATGTGTGAACAGGAAATGAAGGGTTGTGACTCTCCTGAAGGGTTGTGACTATGCCAAAGGGTTGTGACCTTTATGAATGGTTGTGTCCTTTCTAAAGGGTTGTGACCATTTGAAAGGTTTTGTCTTTTCAAAAGTGTTGTGACCTTTCTGAAAAGTTGTCTTCTTTCTTAAGAGTTGTGACCTTTACCCTTTGTTGGCTATAAATAGAGAGGTTTTCTCTCATTTTTTTGCATCGAATTCTTCCCTTCATTTGCATACATTTCTTACAAAATAAAATCGATCGATCGTGTCTGTGTGTGTGATTCGTTGCTGTCATTTTGAGTTCGTTGAAATTATCAAAGTTTGAGGTACCGCTACTTCTTTAATGGTTAATCTGTTTTATCTTGGGAGGAATTAATCTGCAACCTCGGGTACTTGAGGGGATTAAATTTCTTAAGGACACACAGTGGGTTCAGTGGACTCAGATAGTTCTTTGTGTTTTTCTTTTCATCTTTTATTATTTCTGGTTTATTAATCTGAATACAAGAGGTAACACCAATTGCGTGTGGATCAATCAAAATAATATCATATATTAAATTAATGATAAATTCAGTTGAGTGATTTTATTGATACCAAACATCTAAGTTGAGTGATTTTACTGAATCAAAATAAAGTTTAATGACTTTGGTAAATAAATTCTCAAAGTTGAGTGACATTAACTCTTTATTTCTTAAACTTCCTGTGTGATCATACGGTGCCACATAAATTGGGACGGAAAGAGTAATACACAAGGACGACCTTAGGGGTTAAGCCAGGTAAGATCGAGAGGATTCATCCAAACTTCATTCGGTGAAAAATTACATTATTTATATATGATTAAAATTATCTTTTATGTATATAGTAGATGTTGAACTTCCTTTAACTTCTTCGTGCCGACTTGTGTAAGCGTTGAGATTTGAAATTAAAAACACAATAATGCAAAATATTTTGACCGTCTGGAAGACTATAGAATATTTAATGACGAGATAATGAATATATTGGAAAAAGGGCATAAGAAGGTAAATATAAGAAAACTAATATGAATTCATGATAATCATCGAAATACAAATATATGAGGCAACAAAATAAATAATCATCAGAATATAACTATGCTACAATCAACTTAAATAAAATTTAATTTCCCAATTATTACAATGACCCCCATACTAGATAAGATTAAAAAAAATATGTATTTTTACCCAATAAATTATTTTCAAATCTATCAATAAATAAAGTTTGTTTATTTATATAATATAATTTCTTTAGAAATAGCGTGGGTTCCAAAAATTGCTTTAGCGCCTTATAGTTAAGCCTGCCCTGAATTTGGAACATGGGAATAATGTGCGTCAACGGCTTTGGTGACTGCAGTAACAAATGCCTTCAACATATAGGGATATGGATTATCCTCATTCTGCTTCTCATACTCTAGCTTTATCTTCATAAATTCAGCATCATTATTTGATAGAATTTGGATAGTAGTCCTAAGGGTCTTGTACACCTCCTCCAACCACATTATATGTAATTGACTTGTTTTTCTCATCTACTGCTTCCACCAATTCCTTTGAACTTGTTGCCTTACCATCTTCACCAAAACATATAAATCATTCTCAACACACTATATCAAAAATGATG
The DNA here is from genome assembly GCA_029582685.1 of Solanum piurae. NCBI lineage: Eukaryota > Viridiplantae > Streptophyta > Magnoliopsida > Solanales > Solanaceae > Solanum > Solanum piurae. The sequence continues at coordinate 5,967 of JAJOOO010009390.1, read as the reverse complement.
ATCTTTAGCGATAATTAATTAGTGATAATAACATAATTACTGTTAAATATGTATTTTTTGTGACAATTAACACACTTTGAATATGTTCTAAAGCCTATAACGACATTGAATCTAGTGGAAATTAACTAATGCCGGTAAAAAATTTAGCACTCTTTGTTAATGTGTATATTTATTGTCCTCTAAAAGTTGTTTTTATCATAGAGTAGTAAAAATTAATGCATCAAATTTTATATATAATTGACTTGTTTTTCTAATTAATAAGCATATTGAAGAGTAGTTGAGTACTAGAGATTAGTTGATTTACCAACGAAATAATATGCCATGAGAACGCATCCAACTTGTCCCCAGTACTCTCCTTCAAGCAAGTCAATTTTTTGGAAAAATTGGGAGCATATTTTAGGGAGATATTCTTTGTTGACCACTCAATGCCATCCTTGATCTATTTTTGTGATCGAAGCTAAAACACTTCTATTCGATAATCCCACCTAGAAATAATACTTAAGCTAAGTAGAAAAAAAAAACAAGAGAGTAACACACCTTTATTGCACACAACTTATTGCAATATTACTATTTATAGCAAAAGAAGTCATAATTGTAACCAATCAAAAATAATTGCTCACAATTATTTCTAAACGATGTGAAATAGACCACTTATATCCTTCGATACATTAGGGATAAAAATACTCCAACAGTTATTCTAAGCTAATGTTTGGTCATAGATTCCCAATTACTTTTGGAAAATATTATTTGGGTGAAAATTTGGATGAAATTTCACTATATGTTTGGCCATAGTATTTGGGAAACATATTTCACTTTTTTAAGAAATGCGATTTATACCCATAAATTTTAAAACTATTATTACTTCCACAACAAATCTATTGGATCTTCGTTTCAACAAATAACAAGTAGTGTCCATGACACTGGAGCAATGTGGTAGTTCGGAGTGAGTGCAACAAGCATCATTCCATATATCGTGAAGTAGACGAAGCACATGACTTTGTTACCCTAAACCGATTGTTCATCATTTTCATCAACAACCATATCATCACTTTCATATTCACTGAACATTTCATCACTACTTTGGTGTTCATGCAAAAAATTATGTAATACAACGCAAACTACTAGTCTACTATTATAGAAAATGTTTTTGTAAAAAATAAAAGTTCGGTGTAGAATTTGAATTTTTAAAATCTCCCAAATAATGAGATTTGGCTCAAATACTAGTTTTTTCTAATATTTGAGAATTTGGGTTATTTGCAAAAAATATTTGCCAAATAATGACAAATTGTATGGACAAACATTATTTGCCAAATTTTCCCCCAAATTTTACTTAGAAAATCTATGGCCAAACGGGTCCTTAAGAAACCACAACTACTCTCAAAAGTTAACAGTGATGTGGCAAGCCATGTGACACTAATTTCGCCACCTAAACTTGCCAATTAGGATACCCTCAGATAGTTTAGATGCAATTTTGTCCACCCTTTTCCGGGTTGCAAATTTGATGATGTCAAAAAAATTATACATCTTTAAAGACAATAACATTCTTTTATTTTACCCAATTCAATATAATATTACTTTCACATTATTTTCTCCGCCAATACTCCTCTTTATAGCAAAAGAAACAATATTTTTATAACTAATAAAAAATAGTTAATTCTGACACATTACAACTTGACAGGAAAATTGATACATTGCAAATTGCAATTCAAATTTGATAGTGTCACAAAATTACTAGACTTTTAATTAAGCAACGTTTCTTTATTTTACACAATTCACATCTCTGCCAATATTCCTATTTATAACAAAATAAGCCACAACTATAACCAATAAAAAGAAATTGATTCTTTTACAACTTTGCAAATTGACAAATTGATACATCGCGAATTGCAATGCAAATTGCTCTTCTTACAAAGATGTAGAAGTCAATAGTATACGTATTTGCGCAATACACCTAAAATTTTAGAGTATTTTTAAAAATTTAATCTAGTTGGTCATATTAAATTTTGTAAGCGGATCCTTAAAACAACGATTAAAATTATTTTTGCACATATTCGAACTATGAAAAAAGCCTTTAATTTAATATCTGCGATGGTAGAATATCACATTTGTATGTGATAGTTGTATTTTGTAATTAAATTTTTTTGACTCGAATACCCAATAATTTGTAATAGATCAAGAGTTTTCTAAAAGTACAGATTCAATATGTTGATGGTACTTACTAGTGTTGTACATGGCCGGATTGGTTCGGGTTTTTCAAATATCAAACCAAATCATTTGTGTCGGGTTTTTAAATTTATAAACCAAACCAAACTAATAAAACTCGGGTTTTTCAACATCGGGTTTTTTCAGATTTTTTGGATTTTTGGATTTTTTTCGGGTTTTTCCAGTAAAGAATTCATACAAACATATAATTTACTTGTACTTCAAAATATTTCTTTAGTCCTACCAAAATACAACTATCTAAGGTGTTTCTTAAGAAAATAACACAAAATATGATATAATTAATGACACTAAAATATCCAACAAAAAAATAATAATGAAATCGCGTAAAATAAATATTGCAAATTAATAAATCATAATGAAAATGATCATAATTTAAAAGTACTAAATCATGCTAAAATAAGTTTAACAAGTATTAGTTACATGACTAAATATTAAAGGAAAATTAAAATTAGATTATGTATTTAATTGTCTGTAAAACTAAAGAACAGATATTCAATATTATTGTCATTCTTAGTGTTGAATTGATTTTCTTTTTGCATTAGTATTAATTTAATTTTGATTTAAGTTTTATTATAATTACCAACATTTATGGACTATATTCTTTATTGGACCATTCAGAATTCTAAGTTTCAAACTTGAAATAATATATTAAAAGACAAAAAACTATAAAAAAAAGTATAAGAAATATTTGAAAATTATATCAAAGTAAATATTTTTATGTATAAAATAATATTTTAAAATTATATATATAATGTCGGGTTGGTTTTTTTTATGTTAAAACCAAACCAACTCAAATATAGTCGGACCTTTTTTTCCAATACTAAACCAAGTCAAAACAAACCACTAGTCGGGTTTTTTTTCCAGTTTGATTTCGGTTTTGCACACCCTAGTACTTACCCCTATCCTATTGCACATATTATTCATACTACTAAAACTAAAAAACCTCCTAACAAAATAGGTAACTATTATTAGTGTATGTTTGCAATAAATTTTAAAATGACAAAAAATAAATTGTAATCACAAATAAAATATGAAGAAACAAAAATATTTTATTGATAAATCAATATGGGTACAATTTTGTTCCTCGGCCGTTAATGGCGTATTTCTCGAATTAGGATAATTTGGATTTGATCTCTTTATGAATATTCTATGAATTTGCGGAATATTCTAGATGTCTTTTCTAGGGAACATAATACTTCTTATATAGACATGAACTAGGGTTTAAGATTGAGTAACCTCCAAGAATTCTAATTGAAATTGAACACACCTTAGACCATCTCCAACCTAAAACCAAATTTTACACCAAATCCTTATTTGGTGTAAAATTTGGTGTTTTGGAGCTCCAACCCAACACCAAATTTTACACCATTTTGGTGTGGGAATAGTGTTACACCAAATTTGGTGTAACACTATTCATCACACCAATTCACTTTATTGAATATTTTAATATTATTTCATTATAAAAAACTTTTAATTAAATATTATATAAATTGTATGTTTTAATTAAATCTCTTGTATATTTAATTATTTTTTATGTAATATTTTTATAATATTAATTTTAGATATAAAAGTTAGTTTTTCTTATAAATTAATTTATGTTAATTCTACTATAAATTATAATTGGATATAACTACAATTAACCTTCACAAAAATTAAAAATGCAAACATATAAATTATTAAACAAATAATATAATGTACTTATAAAATAACCGAAAATGATAAACATTCAACAAAGTAGTAATTGACATACATCAAAATTGAAACATAAAATACATAGTAATTTTAAAAAGTACAACAAAACTTGATAATTTAAAATATTTTTTACAAATATGTAATGTTTTATTTAATTGTATTTCATTAATGATTTCACTTTTATTTGTATTATCCATTATTATGTATAATGTAATATTTTCTAGCAATTTATATTATTTAAAAAATTATGGTGTAAAATAATTTTATATTAAACGACTATAAAAGAAAATAATATGAATTATATATGGTGAATGTTTTAGAAAGAATTTGTTTTATGAAATAAGAAATAATAATATAATAATGAAGAGAGAGAAGTGTAAAATTTGGTGCAGTGGGTTGGAGTTCATTTACACTAAAATAGTGCTCACACCAAATTTAGTATAAAATTTGATGTTTGGGTTGGAGATGCCCTTATAGAGTCCCAACTCAAATTAAACAGTAGAGCCCAACAAAATTTCAATATTTACTGTGTAATAGAAGCATTTAATTAGCTCTTAAATAATATTCTCTACTACAAAAAGATTGCATATTAAGGTGCAAAAACTACCTATAAAGCTGCTCGACAAGACAACAACTCCATTCATCAGCTATGTAATTTTAAATTTAATTGGACTTGTGGTTAGATATTTACAAAAGCATACATAATATATATATGAGAACACTAATAATCAGGTAAACAAAATAAATTTGATATAAGTTCATTATAATATCACCTATCGTGACATTTTCTAATAATAGGACATACCAAAAAAGTTATTTTTGGAATATATATATATGTACGCACATATATATATATTTATTTATTTATTTAAAAAAAATATATACTAACATCCTGGTATATTACAACTTTTTTTAAAAAAAAATACCAACTATTGAAGACCGATATTTTTAATGTAATAGACCCACTGGGTACACTCTCCCATTAGCAGCCTCTTGTAATGAAGTTCTTAGATTTAAAACCCCACGATGTCAATATCGTGAAGGCGGAATCACGTTAGGCAAATCTCAAGGCATGTCCTTTCGAAAGTGAAATAAGTATATATTCAGCAAGCGAATTATTTTTTTTCATCTACCATATATGCTATCGATCACCTTTCCTATTCTCAAAATAAATAAAAGGGTTAACTTTTAAGACAAAGCGCTCACAATATGGGATCGTTTGGTACAAAGATTGATAACATACGGATTAGTAGTGCAGAGATTAGTAGTGCATGATTTAGTAATACAAAGTTTATTTTTATCAAATGTTTGGTTCATTGTTTCCACCTCATCTTGTGTTTGAATTAAAACTCTATAAAAAGTTTCTTTCCAATTATACCCTTGAATTATTATGTAATTGGGTCAAGGTAGATGATTACCGGATAATATTATTTTTTATGGCTTTGTAACTAGCTAGGAGAAGATCAATTTTTTTGCCATGTTTACTATTTTTCACTTGAATTATTATGTAATTGGGTCAAGGTAGATGATTACCGGATAATATTATTTTTTATGGCTTTGTAACTAGCTAGGAGAAGATCAATTTTTTTGCCATGTTTACTATTTTTCACTTGAATTATTATGTAATTGGGTCAAGGTAGATGATTACCGGATAATATTATTTTTTATGGCTTTGTAACTAGCTAGGAGAAGATCAATTTTTTTGCCATGTTTACTATTTTTCACTTGAATTATTATGTAATTGGGTCAAGGTAGATGATTACCGGATAATATTATTTTTTATGGCTTTGTAACTAGCTAGGAGAAGATCAATTTTTTTGCCATGTTTACTATTTTTCACTTGAATTATTATGTAATTGGGTCAAGGTAGATGATTACCGGATAATATTATTTTTTATGGCTTTGTAACTAGCTAGGAGAAGATCAATTTTTTTGCCATGTTTACTATTTTTCACTTGAATTATTATGTAATTGGGTCAAGGTAGATGATTACCGGATAATATTATTTTTTATGGCTTTGTAACTAGCTAGGAGAAGATCAATTTTTTTGCC
>JAJOOO010009389.1:0-20899 GCA_029582685.1 Solanum piurae | reverse complement strand
TGAACGTGCCACATCAGCACAAAAGGTGCACAAAAATACAAAAAAAATGAGTTCAGGGGGGTAATAGGACCCTAGTTAAGTTTAGGTGTGTCTCTGGGATTTCGGTCATAGTCTAGGGGGGTACTTATGCATTATCCCAAAGAGAAATAATAATTAAATATATAAAAGTTTTAATATCAATAAATGCATACTAACTAATTATAAAGTTACCAACTAAAAATGACATGTGTTCAATTTGTGCACTCATCACTTGCCTTCAAGAGAGTGTGCACACTCTTTATGCTATGTCAGTGTTTGTGGTGTATTTATTTTATTTAAAATTAGTTTAGGGGGGTAATAGGACCCTAGTTAAGTTAAGGTGTATCTCTAGAATTTCGGTCATAGACTAGGGGGTACTTGTGCCTTATCCCATTACTTAACATAAAAATATGTTATATTTAGATTATTTTTAGAAAGATATTGCCTGAAATATGGAGTAGCAATACAAGTTTAATATTTCACATGGATATTTAAATGCAACAATATTCTGAAAATTCGTTTATATTTATAAGCAAAGACACTAAAAGTTTATTTCAAGTAATTAAAGGTTAAATATGCTTGTCCAGTAATATGATTTTTTTTCTTCCTTTTTTGAGTTTTAAACATAGATGAATCCATGGTATCATATAAGGATTCTCAGAAACTTAGTAAATTTTGTCTGAAACTTGTATTACATTAAACATTCAGTAATCATATAATAAATTGATAGATGAAAACTCATAACTAAACTTGATGCTTGACGCGGGATCCATTCTCCTTGGAGTCATACCGCTCAATTCTTTATCAGGTAAAAATAAAATTCCAAGGAACAATTTTAAATATATGTTAATATATTTTAATTTTTTTTAATTAAACAGGCCATGAAGGCCATATTATTGATAAAACCAAACTAATCACACAAGAAACTAAAGTGTCTAGGCCCAACAACAGCCCAGACCTGAAAACAAAAAAACAACCTAATCAGACAAGATCAGGGCAATTGGGAAAGGAAAATGCGCCACCCTTCTTACTGCAACTTCATCTTCTTCGCAGAGACAAAGGAACTACGATGAACAGAGGTTAATGGCCAGCAGAGAACTTCAAATAATGGTCACATTTTGGTCCAAGAGAAAGCTACCTTGAGTAGAAGTCACTGGGGACGTTTTGAATTCTCACAAGCGCCATGACTCTAGCTCGGTGAAGGCTCCTTCAACGTAGCTTTGTAAAGACAAAATGACTCTGTATCAGTGAGTATCACTACACCCTTTATCCTCTTATTTAATTGTAAGTTTCATACGATTTGATTCAATTCATTGCTTAACAGATTGAGCTCCGAACGGAGCTAATACCACTGTTTAGGGATGAAGCATATCATATCTATGAATTAAGCTTTTGCGTTAATTGTTTTATGTTGCTACTCTCCATTGATAAGATTTTGTTTATTAACTCCTATCATGTCCGCCTTGTGAAATATCTTCATTGATTGTTTGGTGCTTTAGTTCTATAAAACTTGTTTTGATATTTCCTTATGCGCAAATTTAGAATTTGGAATTTTTCCATTCGCAAGATTATTCTTCCTTCATTTCGTACCTATTCAATGTTAGTGTATTTAACATGATTTGTACCTTCAAAAGAAAAAACTATGTTAGCAAAGAAATCTGCGACTTTGTTCCCTTCTCTTAATATGTTAGTCACCTCCACAAAATTGAGGACCTTCTCTCTTAGCGAACTGATTTTCTTCACCTTTATCGATATGGTCCAAGGAACTACCCACACCCTATAGATGATGTTAGTAAGAGCTAATGAATCTGTTTCCAAATTAATTGGAAGAAAACTATGAGCTACATAAAATTCAATCCCCATTCTCATTGATATTACTCCAACTTCAATTACCAAAACTTCCCATGTTGTTCTTGTATCGGAATACACAAACTCTCCACTGTCATTCTTCACGCAAAAAGCACTGGGCATATGCCCAGGGTTGCCTTTACATGCTCTATCCGAATTCATTTGAACATTCCCTTGTTTCAAGCAATCAAAGTAACAATTTTTGTGACTAGGATTGGTGTGTACTCCTCTGGATATTGAACAATGAAAGGCCATCTCTTAGGAACATTATTTATCCAAGGATACTTAGTAATAGTAAAAAATTAAATGTTCCTATTAAGATATGATAATAAACAGTGAATCGATGTACACCTTCCATGATATATAACATTCAGACTCTTACATATGTGCCAAATCACCATGGCAGGTATGATTTTAAAAATTATCTTCAATTTTGGAGCACAATCAGCTTGCCACTACTTAAGAATGTTATTCCTCAACTGAATAAAAGGACCTTGACCACCAGCTGCAGCAACCAGGTAATCCCACACCATTTTAGAATCAGGAAAATCACAAAATAAATGCTTAAAAGTCTCTATAGCAGCTGTATTGCAACAACAACATGTCACACTCTTCACCACCCTCATTTGCATAATCACCTTTTCAATAGGAATTCTTCTTTTACACACTCTCCACATTAGAAAATCTATCTTAAATGGAAGATCCTTGACCCAAATATTTGAAAAAGGTTCTAGCCTTTCCTTTTCATCTCTTACTAGGTCTCATGCAACGAATATACCCTTTCTGGTTAGCTTCCACCATGGTTTATCCCAATCTTCATCAACTTACACCACCCTAACTTTGTCAATAATATGATTAACAACCTCTATAGGTAGTAAATGAGTTAGCAGAGGTACATTCCAGCTATCTCCCAATATTAAGAACTAAACATCCTCCTTTCCATCGTGCATAGCATGAGTAACAGGTAATACATAACATAATGCACCTAACTCAGTCCAATTGTTATACTATGTACTAGCACTGCCCTTTCTTGGTTCCCACCATAATTCCTGATCAAAATAATCTCTAGCTTGTAGCATGTATTTCCATGTTTGTGATCCACCTTTCCATTCAACAACATGTGGGGCCTCTTATAATTTTTTATCCACATGAAATTTGCCCATAATGATTTTTCAGTCCTGAAATTCCACCATAGCTTTGCAAAAATAGCCCTAGATACATCAAATAAAGATCTAAAGCCCAGTCCACCTTTATTCTTTCAGTAACAAACACCAGACCATGGTACCCAATGCTTATTCTTCCTTTCCTCCTTGAAATTCAATAAGAATCTTGCAAAGATTCTATATAGGTCATGAATAACACATTTAGGAGGGACAATGGTTGATAATAGATAAATTGGAATAATTTGAAGGACATTATTAATAACAACATGTTTTCCACCAAAGGATATTAGCTTACCTTTCCATGCTTGAAGCTTATTCTTCACCTTCTTCACTAGCTCAGTAAAGTTAATTTTACTTTTCCTAGCATGTATAATTGGAAACCCAAGATACATTAATGATAAACTTCCTTTGCTGAAGTAGTGACAGTTTCAATATCATAAATTATCAGTCTTGTAGTCAAGTGAAAGATAGAGAAACCATTCTTATCCTTGTTAATTTTCTGCCAAACTGAGGCTCATAGTCCTTTGAAGTTTGTATCACCAACTGGAGCATTTTCTTTTCAGCAACACAGAAAATGATAGTATCATCAGCGTATGCATACGCTAAATGATTAATACTATCACTCCATTTTGTCATCCCAAAATCCTTGAAATCTTTGTGAAGAAACAAATCATTTAAAGATCTAGAAAGTACCCCACAAACAATAATGAACAGGACAAATGATAATGGATCTCCTTGCTTTACCCCCCTTGTAGAATGGAAAATGCCAAGAACCTGACCTTATACAAGCACTATGTACCAGTTGTTAGCCACCAATCTTCAAATCTTTTCCACCAGCCTCTTATCAAATCCCAATCTTTCAAACACTTTCATCAAAAATTTCCAGTCTACTTTATCATAAGCCTTTGTCATATCTAACTTAATTACAATATTTGCAGGTTTACCTCTTTTTCTACTGTCACCAATAATATCATGAGCCAATAATACATTTTCAGTAATTCTTTTACCCTTCACAAAGCCCGTTTGATTATGTGAAATAATTGTTGGAAGTACATTCTCCAACCTATCATGAAGGACACAAGAAATCACTTTGTTTAGAAAATTACTTAGACTAATTGGTCTTAAATCAAATTTTTTTTTGCACATTTTCTCTGTTACGCAACAAGACCAAATTAGTGTGAGTAATTGACTTTGGAAGTGTACAACGTAAAAATAATTTGTGCACCACCTTGACAACATCATTACCAATTATACTCCAGCAAACCTGGTAAAACACTCCAGTGAAGCCATCAGGGCCACTGGCACTATCACCATTGAATTTAAACACCACCCTTTTACCTCTTATGATGGCATAGTGTTTAATAATTGATTGTCATCAATAGTAATACACACCTTAATATTCTTCGGTAATGTCAACTCACCATTATTAGTTTCAAAGTTGAACTGATTATGATAAAACTAGATAGCTGCAGCTGCAACCTCCTCCTGGCCCACAACCCATTTTCCATTAATTTTTCCAATTCTGTTAATCCATAAACTCTTCCTTCTTCCATTTACCAAGTTGTGAAAAAACTTGGTATTTCTATCACCCTCGGAAAACCATGGAATGCCAGCCGTTTGCTTCCAATATTCTTCTTCATAATGCAACTATCTCCTCAATTTAGTTTGTGGTTATTGTAACACCATCCTATTTTCTGTAGAAGAGTTTTCCTCTAACAAAGCTTATTTGACCCTCACAATGTCCTCCCCAATCTTAAGTGATTGAATATTTACCCAAATTTCTCTCTACTCCATTTTGATAGTGCAACTTTATGTTTTTCATCTTGTGTTTCAAACTAATGAAGAAATAATCATTTTCAGCAACCCTCCAATTTCTCTTACCACTTCTCTGAACTCAACATATTCTGTTCAAAACTTCAGAAATTTAAATGGCCTTGCAACCAAAGAAACTTGTCCCCTGCATATTAACAATAATTGAGCATGATCTGGACCGATTTTGGAAAGGTGTTCTACTTCAACATTCAGAAATAAACCTAACCACATTTGATTCAACAACACCCTATCAAGCCTCTTAAAGATACAATTTTCTGTTGCTCTTCCATTTCACAAAAGTAAAAGGACTTCCTCTAAATCTTATATCAAATAACTCACATGAATTTACACATAATGCAGAGTCTTTATACTCTTGTGGATACACAGGTAAACCACCAATCTTATCCTCCTCATGCTAAATAAAATTAAAGTCCCCTCCTATCAACCAAGGCAAAGTGATGTCATGACTAATTGAGTAAATATCATTCCACAAGCTTGTCTTCTCACCAACATCACACTTTGCATACACTGTTATGTGATAATTTGCTTATCATCCAACAAAGTTAATTGTGTAGTCAATTGTTGATTAGAGTCAGCCATAATAGTATTGAATATCTTCAGGAAAAAATATCCAAATTTTCCCATTCTGATTCACATGAGCATACTTCATTCCTAATCTTCTCTTGTACCTGTTCTTGAAAAGGTTCCATCAAAGCAATGAAGAAAAAAATATGATGTTTGTGTAACATTTGAACTCTGTAAAAAACATGATGTGTCCTCGTAGATCTAATGTTCCAAAACAGTGCTTTGTAACTCATTTGGATACTATTTTGACCCGCTTCACAGGTAACACTAATTCTAAATAACAAATCTAAGATCTCAAAATTTTAATCAATAAACAATCTTTAATTTAATCCCACAAAATTCAAAACTCAATTTTTCTTTTAAAAAATAAAAATTGAACATTGAAGCTATGTATGTATTTTTTACACTTCAAAGGGAAATCTAAATGTTTGTGATTGAAAAAATGTTCAAACTTAAACAATTTTCCGTTTTTGGAAATTTAACAAGAAAGCTTAAGATTGACTAACCTAACAAGAGAGGATTAGAGCAACTTAGATATAAAATTGAGAAATGTCATCAAAATTGAGGAACTACACACAGCCTCACAAAATTAGGAACACTTTGTTTATGTTCCTAATTTTTTGCGGATGTGTGTGTAGTGCATCAATTTTGATGTCATTTCTCAATTTTATCTCTCAGTTGCTCTAATCCTCTCTTGTTAGTTTAGTCAATCTTTAATCTTTCTTGTTAAATTTCCCAAAAGGAAAAATTGTTAAAGTTTGAAGTTTTTTTCAATCACAAACGTTTAGATTTCCTTTTGAAGTGTAAAAAATACATCCATAGCTTCAATTTTCAATTTTTATTATTTTTGAAAAGAAAAACCGAGTTTTGACTTATGTGAGATTAAATTAAAGATCTGTGTATTGATTTAAATTTTGAGGTCTTAGATTTGTTATGTAGAATTTTGAAATTGAAATTTTTACTAAATGTAGAAAGAGACATTCTTGGACAGACAAAAAAAGAAGAAGAAGACCACCTAAATTGGGATGGATATAGAGTATTGAGATCTAATTGTCTGACACAATGTTTTTGTAAAATGATGCTAGCTTTGTTAAGGTTAGGTCTTTTTTTTATATCTTAGACCGTTATATACCACTATAATATTCAATGCGATTCTACAAGTGAGGTTTGGAGAGAATAAAGTATATGCAAATGTTATTTTTATCTTAAGAGATAGAGATGTTTTTTTGATAGACTATTGCTCAAAAAAAACAAGGAAGAACAAAACGAAATGAAACAAAAAAAGTGTGAAGAAGTCATAGCAGAATAATATAGAGACAATGTCAAAGCATATTGGAAAACAAGATAACTATAACAAAATAATATGATAATCAAAGTGCAATAAAATAACAAACATTGAAGGACAAGAAAATCCCTTAGTAATACTACCACTACTAGTATGAAAAAATAAGTGAGATAACGCTCTACTATCTAATCATCTTCCACCCTAATCTGTGTTGGTGTTTTTCCACAATATCTTATCTAATGTCATGTTCTCGGTAAGCTGAAATTGTGTCATATTTTTTCTAATCATATCTCCACATACCCAAACCACGTGTAGTGTTTCCTCCATCTCTTCTACCGAGAGTACTCTCACATTGTTCCGGATATCTTCACTTCTAATATTATCATTCCTAATATGGCCACACATTCAACGGAACATCCTCATCTCCACAACTTTCATCTTCTGAACATGAGATTTCTTGCCTGACCAACACTCCGCCTCATACATCATAATAGTTCTAACCATCACTTTGTATAACTTGCCTTTAAGTTTAGGTTTTACCATCTTATCACACAAGACTCCATATGCAAGCTTCAATCTCATCCAACTAGCACTGATACGATGCGTCACATCGTTCTCAATCTCCCATCTTTTTGAATAATAGATCTAAGATATATATTTGAAATTTACCTCTTTGGGTCTGCTTGTGTATTAAGTTATAATTCTACACTAATCTCATGTGCTATGTTATTGAACTTGAAATTGCTTATGTTTAACCCGAACCCTTTAGATTCTAAGGTCTTTCTCCACGTCTCTCCCATTTAGTGTTGACTCTTGCACAAGTCACGTCAATTAGAACTATATCATCCACACATAACATATTCCTTGACACTTTACCTTATCTTGAACTCCTATAAATAAACCTTCAGATGCATAGTACAAAAGATTATACTCATAGAAAAGGTTTTAATTGGATTTTGAAATAATGGGTGCTCAGTTATTTTAATCTTGAAAATTAATATGGAGACTAAGTTCTTAGTTAATAAATTTGTATGAATTACTAGTTTTTTTCTATATAAGTTATAATGTTTGAATTAAAAATTGATGTCTAATTGACTTCGAAAAAGCACATGTGTCATGTCTCGATCCACAAAAGGAGTTATGTGGACTCATTCTTGTACGCCTTCTAAGCAAGAAAATATGGAAAAGTGTGTTGTACTTTTCGACGATCTGAGTTCCAAAAGGTGATCCACCAAAGTACACTATGCGGACTTTATCGGGTCCACCAAATAAACCTTCAAGTTTGGTGTTCGTTCAGGAATTTTCACCCAGCTTCATTTTCAATTAGTGATCCGCCAAACCCACTCGGTAAAGTTAGTCATGAACGCCAAGTGTGCCTAATATAAAAAAACCAAGGGTCTTTTCAAAATATAAAAAGAAAACCCTTTGCAATTTTTGAGCCCTTTTCTTCCCTTTCTCTTGCAATACTTTGTTTGAGTGTTTGAAAGTCCTTAGTGTGTGATATTTGAGTGCGTGAAATGCATTTTCTTGCAAGATCAGTTGACAGACCGTATTCTCCTCTATTTTCGAGTTTCGCTTCCTAGTTGAGGTTGGTTCTCAATTTTCATTTTTGCATTTTAAGATTTAAATTGTGTTTTATATATGGGCTATAGGCCATGTGATGCATATGATTTTTTGATTTCATTGGGTAGTACTTAAATGATTGTATTGAATTGTGCCCATGAATTAAATGTTTGTGTTTTTGCCTAGAAAATTCTAAACTTGATTGTGTTGGTTATTGAACCCTTAAATTTAGTGGGTCTTAATTGAATTTGATGTGGGTGAAGCCTTAGTAACCCAATGTTGACCCGATTGCTTGATTTTGCCCAATGGTAGACAATGTGATGACTTTCTGAAGGGAAATTCCCCAATTTGATTAATACATTGGCATATCTAGGGGAAGTCTGGATACCCATAGGTAGATAAGCATGTGGGTGGACTATAATGATAAGTGGCCTGTATGGAGTACTTCAGGATTCTATATGCCATTTACATCTAGGGTTTACCCATGGGTCGTGACAATGGTATTTTGCTAGATTATAAATAAATATTTTAGGAATAATATTTTTTTCACTTATCACAAACTAGAAAATAAATAAGAACCTGTTGTACATAATTTTGGTGGTTAAATGGATGACCATAACTCCTAGGTTAATTACCTCCTTTATGAGTAGTAATGTTGTTGATAATGTGGTCAAATGGATTACCATAACTCCTGGGTTAATTTCCTCCTTTATTGGTAGTAATGTTGTTGATAATATGGTCAAGTGGATGACCATAACTCCTAGGTTTATTTCCTCCTTAATGGATAGTAATTCTCAAAGGTTAATGTATTGTTTATGACACCCTTTGGTATTCCTCAATGTAATCCTATAAATAGTGGTGTTGAGAATACTGTTGAATACACTTTAAAGAAAGAAAATTATCTTATATTGTTCCTTTTGTCTTACCGTCTTTTTGTCTTCATCTTTATATTGTTCTTTTGCTCTTAAATTTTACAAAACGTTATCAACACGAAGTCTCAAGGTTGAACAACATTTCTTGTGAGGTATCCCTTTATAGTCTAATGTTAAACTTAATAAATTGTGGCTATATTTTTTCTACTTTACATACTATTTATAGTTGACTTAAAAAAGGCTAAACATTTATCTATTTTGCGAAGAGAAGATGAAGGTCATTTTTTTTGAGAAAAAATGGACTACAGATTCTAGTGTTTACAGTTCTCATTGAAAAGAGTAAATTATCTATATTATTGATTAATTTTTAATGAAGAGATTTTTCTAACAATTTTACTTAAAGTAATTTTTGATATTTGTGAAACGTAATATTAATTTAGATTGTACGCTAATTTTATTTTGATGAAAAAAAGTTTTGCTACTTAATTATTTACTCAATATATATTTTAATGTAATTTAAATATTGTTTATAATAGTTTTATCATGTCGAATTTCTAACACCTCAGATTAAAAAGGAGAGGAAATTACAGCTTTTGTAAGATCTGGTGCCAGAACCAACGGAGACACCAACGACTCGTACACTAACACACAACCCGTAGGCAGCTCCGTGAATGGTCATTCCATATTTTCCAAATATTTCAAAGTTCCAGTACTTTCCTACGGTTCACCAGGATGGTCTGTTGCCCAATGCACGAGCCATAGGTAGGTCTCGTAGGTGAGTCTTAGATTTAGTGGGATTTTAAAAAGATTCAGTTGGACCTACGAAGGCCATGTTCGAACCGCAGGTTTACCAACCAACCGTACATGGGTCTCGTCAGTTAAAGGTTCAAAAATAAAGTTTTTGAACCCATCGACGGTCGACCAGGATGGTCCGTAGGTGGACCAATGGACCGTAGGTTCCCACCGTCGATGGGAGTCGGCAGTTATTTTAGAAGGACTTTTGGGTCATTCCCTAATTATTTTTGCCCAATACTACATCATTTGACTTTGTCTAAGCCTAATAATCTAGTCAGAAACTACCTAGAACCCTCATTCTCTTAAAAATCACCTAACTTAAAACAGAAAGAAGAGAAAAGAGGCGATAGTTCTCCCAAGAACAAGCAGAGGTCTTCTTCAAGTTCAACCCCAAAATCCAAAGGATTTCTTTGTAGTTTTCGTCATTAGATGTATGGGATATCACTAGTGGATTTACTTTCACCTATAAAGTCCCTAGAATTCAGTCAGTTCTTCAAGTTCTCATAAATTGTTCAGACCTAGGGTTTCCAAAATCTTAAAGATTCATTGTGCCTTTAGTTGCTATAGTTCCACGATTCTAAATAACATGTTTCATGGAACATTTTCATAGTTCCATGTATAGAATTCAGAACCTTGCTTGTAATAATTATCAGTACTTCATGAATTATACTTGCTAGGTGGATCAATCAGAAAATCAAACTTCAAAACTCAAATGTCATATCTTTCAATATATTTATGTAGCATTTTCAGATAGCATGTCAATATTTTGAGCAACTCAGTATTTTAGTTGCATTTTAGATTTATACATATTTAATTGGGAGTAGACTTAGCATCGATTTGGACTACGGTTTAGAGTACCCTCACAGTCTCAGAACAATGTGCCAACGTAGGTTGAGAAGTCCCCTCTGTTGGGTATTAGTTTTAGTGATCATGATACAGTCATTCCTCTATAGCCCTGGAAAGGTATATTGAGTCCTCTCGATGAGGTGTATACATTAAACTTCATGATTAGCTCACGTGGTTTATGTCAGTTAATCGTAGCTTCCACAGTCATACTCTTATTGCATTGACCATGTTCTCAACATTTACTTCAGTATTCAGTTCAACATGTTATCTTCATGATTAGTACTTGGTCATTGCATTTAACTCAGTTTTAAGTTATACTCCAGTATAACCCATTACCATGCTCAGTCTATATTGCCAGTATTATATTGTTTTGCTTATATCGTTCAACTTAGTATTGATGAGTCCATAAATTGGACTCATTTAGGGATATATTTTGATAAGATTAGTATCCTCAAATGCATATTTTGTCTCAATATTTGATGAAAACTCTTAAATTTCAGGTATTTGGAGTTTGAGAGAAAGTATGGACACTACTTAGAAAAAAGGAACAAAAGCAGCTAAAAGAATGAAGAAATAAAGATCTGAGAATCGCCGAACCCATTCGGTGAATCTCCAAAAGGTCTTATCCTCGCCTTTTGTTCCAGTGTGCTGAGACCTAAAGGAAAGGAACAAATAAGCGGTGAAAAGGAGAAGTCGGCGTGTCACCGAGTAGTTCCGCGAAGCAGTACTATGTCGCCCAATGAATCTAAACACGACAATGCTGAAGGATAGAGCAAGACGGTGATAAAACCTACTAAAGGGCGGATGCGCCGAGTGGAACCTTCGGATCACATTTTCTGAAATCTATAAATACTAGTTCAATTTTTATTCTTAAAAAATATTTGATGGAGATTAGACATTTTTTACATTTTTCAGTTTTTGGCCTAAGTTTTTGGAGACATTGTTCTTGAAGGGTTTCAACTCCAAGAAATTGGGTGTAGGTCTTCGAGATTCTTCAACCTTGACTTCTTTAAAGACTTAATTCTCCATACCCATTGGATGGTAACACCTTTTGGTATCAATTTCTATCTCTTTAGCATGTCTAGCTAAAACCCTAATTCTTGGGGTGTGATTATGTGAATATGGGTTAAATTTACTGTTGGGTATTGCTTATCGTTAGTCTATTTACTATTTATTTGTGATTTCATTTAGTAGTTGTGTTTGAACTTAGTCAAGTTGTATTTTCAAATACGACTTCATCTTCACGTTTTTGTCCTGCTCGAGAGAGAGGTTCTAAAACCAAGACTACTAAATCGATGGCCGGTTGTATTGGGTCGCCATGAGGTTCTACTCGAGAGAGTGAACCCTAGTCCCTCTCACACACATTCATCTTGAGAGAGTGAATGGGCTACGACAGAGGTTGTGCTTAAAGCGGTAACTCGATGTTCGAGAGAAATTGAGTTGATTCGGGGTAAGTTGCTCGAGAGAGAATTTACCCCCACTAAAGTCTAGCCTAGTTATAAATATTCAATTATTTTCTATCAATAGCCTTTACCCAATCGTCTAGTTTATCCCATATTCATATCACATCCCAAAAATCCCAGTCTCTTAATTCATGTTCTCTTATTTGCGCTATTTTTAGTTGTTACTTGCTACAATCCCCCCATTTCATAATCGACACTTGTGTTAAAACCATTTAATTTATAATGCTTTGATTCGTTAATGTTTCTTAGCTATGGTTGACTAAAGCAAATTCATGTTTGACCATTAATTCTCAAAACCACTCCCTATGGGAACGATCCCACCCTTGGTTGGGTTACTTTACTATTGTACGATCATAGACACTTGCATTGAAAGTTGTGTCTTGATTACGCAAACATCAAAATAGCGCCGCTGCCGGGGAGTGGTATTATTTGAGAATTTTTGGTTTAGATGAATTTTGTTTTTGTTAGTCATAGTTTACTCACTTTATTTTTAGTTTTTGTTTTCTTTGTGTTGATGTTGTAAGCAATAAATTGAGAATGGATGAGATGGACTAAGAAGTCGAGGGGGACTTAACGTTAGCCGCACTGGCTACTCAGATAAACAGTTTCGCCACCAAAATATCAGAGGTGGAAGTCCAGTGCAAAAGCCAAGGGAGGTACATACCTCCTCATGAGCGGGATAAGCCTAGAGGCAGGGGGAACAATCGTGTTGAGGAAACACTACAAATCATTCTCCATAAGTTCACTGAACAAGATCGAATGTTGGAAGACATGAAGAAGAATATTGAAGTGTTGAATCAAATGATTGGCTCTCACTCTAGATCTATCCAACTTATCAGGACACTATTGAGGCATGTAGTGCCTCATTTCCACCAAGACGAACAATTGGGGTTACTTGGTACCACTAGGACAAACCCCAATAATGGAGATTAAAGGGTGACTTGCATCGTGCCGCGATGTTAACTAAGGCACTTTTTGGGAGGCAACCCAAAACCCCTTAACTACTTTATTTTTACTTTTATAAATAGTGGTGTGTTAGTTGTGCATGTTTAAATGCGGGAAGTATTTAGAAAATGCAGATTGGCGAGAAAAATGGTCAGTCAGCGCAATGCCAAAGAGGTCGGCGTTCCTGACTTGACCCGCCATTTGGCGCAACACAAGTTTAACTTGGAGCCTGTAAAACTCGGCGGCTTGAGAATCAGTTCAGCGAGTCACCGACTAGTTCGGCGACAACGACCCAGACCGCCGTCTTGACCCCTAAGAAATTAAAGATCCTGTAGGAATCGGTGGGGTAAGTAACCACCGAGCTGATCGGCGAGTGCGACTAATGTCGCCGAATGGATGCGAACTGAACGGTTTATAAAGTCCAAAAGCCTTAGAATTTGAAATTCTTTAGTTTCCCTCGCTTTTAAACTTCACAAAAGCACACCAAGGTAGTATTTTCCTTATTTTCGCATTTTACTAGTATTTTGGTTGGTTGGTTTGTGCTCGGAGTTGGAGTTCTTTGTCGCCTAGCTTTTCAATCGCGTTCTAATCGGCATAAAAGGTTAGCTTTCCAAAACCCCGAGTTTATTTTATTGAAGTTTGTACTTATTTGATATGATGGTATCTTAGTGATGTGTGCTGGGCCTCTCTGATAGGAATAGAATGATTGATTGCCAATTTTAATTTGAAAATCATGTTTGTATGGTTTTGATCGTCATAATGACCATATTTTTATGCCTTGGAATGAATGAAACCTGATTGGGTGATGCTTGAATGTTGTTTAGATTAATTGGGTGAAGTCTGAGTAACCCATGCATGTATTAAATGACAAAAAATGCTCTATGATAGAGCGGGTGACACCACCTTTTCGAGAAAATATCGTCAAATGGCCAATTTTGGCAGTACTAGAAAAAGTTTGAGTATCCCGGGGTGATGGGTAGTACAGGACTTGATTGAATTCCATGAGTGCATGCTTTGATTTTATTTTTGGGGGTTACGGGGTTGAATTCGAGAAGATAGGTTGAAAATAGGCACGTTGGGTCGATTGGCGAGCTAGGTCAAGCTCGCCGAACGACTAGGCAGTTCACCTAATATCCCTATCTCGCTGATAATTTGACGCCTTTATTGATATTTGATACTATAACTTTCGGCGAGAAGCCTGAGGGAACCAAAAGTAGTCGGTGACTCACCAAAAGTATTCTTATCGCCCTTTGTCTGAGTCTATGTTGCACTGTTACTTTGGGCGGATAATCACTTGTTCGCCGAAAGTATTTGACGATTCACCGATCAGGCTTTCCCATCACCGATTTGCCAAAAATTGCAAGATAAACCCTTCGGCGAGCGCGATCTAGCTCGCCAAAGAGGTTCGGCGATTCACCGACTGGATCGGCGAGTCTTTCAGCAATAAGATTTTTTGTGATTGTGTTTGATGTTCTCCTAATTTCTCTAGATCTTTTGCAGATATGGTATGCACAAATCTAAATGAGCCATCCCACAAAAAAACAAAGGGCATTATGATAAATGAAGGAGGGTCAAATCCTCCACAGAAGCAAAAGCAAGATCTCCCACCGGGAGACAAAGGCAAGAGGAAAAAACACATAGCTATTGAACCCCAAGTTGATTTTCCTGAACCGAAAGATTAGGATCTCTTGATTCCTCAAAGGAGTAGACACTAGGCTAAATCTCAGCCTATGCCCACTGGAGCTCCCTCAGCTACTACCCTATCTACTACTGAATCAGTGCCAGCTCAGGCACCCTCAGTGACTCTTGCACTGCCTATTTCCCCTCCACCTAGATTGCTGAATAGACTAAAAGGTGAAGGAGTCTGGACTATCATAGAGGAGAAGCTGCTATCTATGAAGGGTCTAGAAGGCAAATATCCAGATGTTTTGGACACCCTTCGATACCATGAGTTCGAGCAGTTCACACGGCCCTGAGGCCCTTACCTTCCTTCCAGGGTTAGGAAGTTTTACACAGCTTATGGGGAGTTGGTACCTAAGAACAAGAAGAAGGCAAGTGAGGTTCGACCGGTGAAATCGGTCATGGTTAGAGGCAAGGAGGTGGAGTGTCACAGTGAGCATATTAATGTTGTATTAGGAAGACCACTGCACTCTATACTTCCTTACGAGGGGTTTCCTATTGTTCCGTCCCTGGATGATTTGAAGGGTTGGTTAGCTCCGTTGATTTCTGACACCACCCCGAGGTGGATCGATATAGGAGCTCCCATTGATAAGAGGGACATTAATATCACCTCCAGGTTCTAGTTTGGCCTCATCAACAACACCATAATGCCATCCCAGAACGAGTCTATTCTACGCCATCCTAAGGCGTCTTGCCTCAGTTCTATTATGGCCAGGAGAAGGATCGACCTAGGACTGCTGATTTCGCAGGAGATTGTCATGAGAGCCAAGCAGAGACTTACCTCTCTGCCATTCCCAGTTTTGATAATTGAGTTATGCCGGCGTGCCGGAGTATCCTGATGAGTGCACAAATTGGACTCATTTAGGGCTATATTGAAATAGAAATTGTATCCTCAAATGCTTATTTTATCTCAATATATGATGAAAACCTTTAAGTTTCAGGTATTTGAAGTTTAAAGGAAAGAATGGACACTACTTCACAAAAAGGAACAAAAAGGCTGAAAAGAACAAGAAAATGAAAACCTAAGGATCGCCGAGTCCACTTGGCGAATCGCCGAAGGGTCTCACTTCGCCTTTTGTGCTGAGCCTCGAAGGAAGGGATTAAGTCGGCGGAAAAAGGGAGAAGTCAGCGCATCACCGAGAAGGTCTGTAAAGCAGTACTATGTCGCCCAATGACCCAGAGCACGAATATGCCGAGGTTGGTGCAAGACGGCGATGAACTACACCAAAGGGTGAATCACCAAGTTGATCGACGATTTCGACTAATGTCGCCGAGTGATCCGCCGCAACACATATTTTTGAAAACTATAAATACTCATTGAGAGTTATAGCCTAAGAGAAGATTTTAGTATCATATTTGAGTATAAAATTTTAGACAATATAAATTTTAGTACTTTTTACTCTAAAGTTTGGAGAGGGTTTTGGAAACTTGAAGAAAGGAGTTCATCTTCCCTAAGTTGGAAGTGGGTCTTCTTTATTCTTCTTCCTTTTCTTGAATCAAGGTTTAATTTCTTATACCCATTTGATTTCACTATCATTTTAGGTGTATTTTGTTATTTCTTGATGTGTGGATAAAACCCCCCATTCTTGGGGTGTGATTTAGCAAATATGTGTTGATATTATTGTTGGGTCTTGCTTGCTGATAGGTTAGATGTATTTTAATGGTGATTTCACCTAGTGGCTGTGGTTTAATTTAATGGGTTTGTAGTTGCAAATACAAAGCCACCCATGTGTTTTCGGCTTGCCTGAGATACAGGTCGCGAAACCAAGACCACAAGACTGATGGCCTAATGAGTGGGTCGACATGAGGTTCAGCCTGAGAGGGTGAGCCCTAGTACCATATCCTAACACTCAGCTCGAGAGAGTGAGTGGGGTAAGGCGTAGGCTGGTCTTCATGTGGCAAATGGGTGTCGGAGAGGAACGCATTCGAAATGGGGTAAGTTGCCCGAGAGGAAACTTATTTCCATCTAAAGCTTAGCTTAGTCACTATTATCTTGCAAATTTCCTATCGAAAGAATGTACCCAACCATTTATCTCAACTTGTATTGTGGTCACACCCCAAGAACTCTTCCCCATACTTGATTTTCTTGTTACTTTTGTTGTTTTTACTTACTTGTGACAGAACCCCCAAATTGATATTTGACACTTTTTTGTCCCTCTTTGATTTACAATATTTTTAATCGTTAATTTGTTTAGCTCCGACTAGTTAGAACTAGATTTTATTTTTCTATTAATTCTCAAAACCGCTCCCTTGGGACACGACCCCAACCCTTGGTTGAGTTACTATATTATATACGATCGTAGACACTCGAACCATAGTTAGTGTCGTTGGTCATGATGAGCATCAAAATGGCGCCGCTGCCGAGGAGTGGTGTTACTTGAGAAGTTTTAGATAAGTAGAAATTTTGTTCTTCTTAGTTGTAGTTTACTAACCTTATTTTTGGTTTTGTTTTTCTTTAAGTTTATTGGTATAGGTACGTTCCCTGAGCATGATTGAGGGAATTAGTGGGAACATAGCTGAGATGAGCCAAGGAGTCCAAAAGAACCTCACACTTACCGCACTGGCATCTCAGCTAAACGACTTGGCCACCAAAATCTCAGAGGTGGAACTCCAATGCAATACAAAAGGGAGGTACATACCCCCTCATGAACGGAGGAAGTCTAGAGATGGGGGAAAAATCCTGTCGAGGACACACTTCGAATCATTCTCCAAAAGATCACCGATCAAGATCGGGTGTTGGAAGAAATGAAGGAGAATATCGAAGTGTTGAATCAAATGATCTAATCTCACTCTAGATCAATCCAGCTAATCAAGTTATTCCTGCGTTTTACAATGACTCATCTCCACCCAAATGACATATTGGGGTCACCTAGTGACAGTAGGGCTAACCCCAATAACGGAGAATGAAACAGGATTTGCGTCATGCCACGACGTAAAATAAGGCGCTTCTTGCGAGGCAATGCAAGGTTTTACTGCTTTTAATTACTATGTTAGAATAACGGTGTGTTAATTTTGTAGGTTAAAGTGAGAAAGGTGTTGAAAAGTGCAAGTTGGCGAATCGCCGGACCTATCGGGGATTCCGATCTAATCAGTCGTTGTGGCCCCAAAATAAGGGATGTCCTATAAAACTCGGCGAGATGAGTATGCGTTTGGCGCATCGCCGAGTTGATTGGCGACAAGACTAACGTCGTCGAACCAGAGCGAACTGAACGGTTTATAATGGCCAAAGGTCCAAAAATTTAAAATCTCTCACTTTCCCTCGCTCACAAATCTCCTAACTTCATACCAAGGTAGTAGTTTCATTATTCCTCTATCTCACTAGTAATTTAGTTGATTAATCTGTGCTCTGAATTGGATTCCTTTGCCGCCTAGCTCTTCAGTCATTTTTAATCAGCATAAAAGGTTAGTTATCCAAAACATCGATTTTACTTTTACATAGTTTGAACTCTTGTGAAATGATCGTATCTGATTGATGTGTGCTGGGCCTCTCTGCTAGGATTAAAATGTCTATTTCAATTTGAAAAGTATGCCCGTAGTGTTTTGATTGTCGGATAACCGTATCTGTTGTGATGGTAATTGAATGAAGTGTCATCGGGTTGTTCCTGCATGTTGTTTTGATTGTCCGGGAGAAATCTGAGTATTCCGGGGTAATGGGTAATATGGGTCTCTCTTGATTTCGTTAGTGCATGATTTAATTTTGCTTTAGGGGTTTGCGATATTGAATTCGAGAATGTGGATTGAAAATAGGCATGTTGAACCATTCGGTAAGCTGGGTCGATGTCGCTGAGTCGTTTGGCGCTTCGTCCAATGTCTCCATCTCGCCCTTAATATCAGGTCAAGTTGAATGAAACTGTGATTTTCGGCGAGAAGCAAAAGGTCGTCGAGCACACTGGGTGACTCGCCGAAAGTACTCTTGACCGCCTTATGTATGCTACCCCTGACACCCTTATGCACTGTTACTTTCAGCAGACAAACCTTTGCTCGTTGAAAGAGGTTCGGCGACTCGCCGATCCACATGGCGAACCTTTCTGCAGAAGATTGCCTGTGATTTTATTTTTCTTCCTTAAGTCCTCCCAAATCTTTTATAGGTATGACTAAACCCAACAAAGCTGGTAGCAACACACAACCCCGACGCAGAGGAAAAGGGATCACAATCAATGAGGATGCAACTGCATCCATGCACAAGGCCACCAAAATTTCCACAACTAGTGGAAAAGGAAAAGGCAAGGACAAAACTGTTGAGCTATCAGATGCAAGCTCTGACAGTACTGGTTTCTACACCAATGACCCAACA
This sequence comes from Solanum piurae, assembly GCA_029582685.1. NCBI lineage: Eukaryota > Viridiplantae > Streptophyta > Magnoliopsida > Solanales > Solanaceae > Solanum > Solanum piurae. Next base: position 1,730 of record JAJOOO010009389.1, on the reverse strand, counting down.
ACATATGATAGTGAGAGCACGGGTTCTGATGAAGATGAACTGATGGAGGCACAGAGGAATGAGTTACGATCTAAACAAATGAATGACCCATCTCAGCTCAGAAATCCTCGATCCACCACTCAGACTCCTCTATTTTCAGAGCAGGCAATAGTACTGGAACCTCCAGTACAAGGCCCCCCACCTAAATCAACAAACAGACTCAAGTCTGAAGGGTTGAGAATGATCATTAAGGAAAAATGGCTCTCCATAGATAGGGTGATCGATAAGTATTCCGAGATAATAGATTGCCTGAGATATAACAAATTTCAATTATTACCAAACTCCGTGACTCTTACATACCAAGCTCGGTTAGAGAGTTCTACAATGCATACAGTGCAATGGTGCCTCAACGGAGGAGGTTGATGTCATTCTTCAAAGCAGTTGACTACGTGGTCGTTAGAGGAAAGAAGGTAGCTTGTGACAGCGAAGCAATCAACAGAGCTTTAGGTATGTCCGATAAGATTAATGATCACTGCCAACACTTAATTAGAACAAAGAAGCTGTACAAGATGAAAAATTGGTTAGCCCCGCTGATCTCAGACGATGAGGCTCCAAAATGCCTAGAAGAAGGAGTTTTTATTGAAAAGAAATATTTGAACATAGCTTCAAGATACTGGTTTGGGTTCATCAACAACACAATCATGCCTTCCCAGAATGAGTCAGTTCTTCGCCTTGCAAAGGCAGCTTTCCTGGGTTTCATCAGACAGAAAACGCGGATAAACCTGGGGGAAATCATCGCTTCAGAGATCCATATGCGTGCAAGACAGAGCCTGACATCTCTTCATTTCCCCATATTGATTACAAAATTGTGCAAAAGAGCTTAGGTGCCTAGAGATGTAAAGAAGGATGTGGAATTGGCTGCCACCACCGCCACTAATATTTGAAGATCAAAGCCAAATATCTTAAGGATCAATCAGGAAAGAAACAGAATGAAGCTGTGGCAACTAGATCCACACCTGCGGAGGAATCCTCGCCCACTCCAGCACCTAGGTCTTCAGGTATACCCGCTCCTTCTTCTCATTCAGACTCTAGGTCCCTCTACCTGTGGAAGCTTAGTTATTACATACACAAGCTAATAAAACACACATAAATTTTTTAGAACAAGAAACGAACAAAAACAAAAAATTTAAAAAATTTGGGCAGTAGTTGAATTGCTGACCCACAGTAGGTAGTTACGGTCCTTCGATGGAACGATGGACCGTAGGTCCCCTCCGTAGGTAAGAGTACCCAAAATAGGTTCTTTTAAGTGGGAACCACGGATGTGAAGAACAATCCATCGATGGAACAATGAACCATAGTCCACACCGTGGTTGAAAACTTGGTGGAAAATTCTATGTGCTTCTAGCCCATGGACCTGACCTACGGTCCGTAAACGGGGTCTTGTGGGTCAGTTCTGTGCCAGATTTCATATGGTTTAATTCTATGCCATTTCATTCAACAATTACAAACACATTAGGCCTACAAATGCATTTCAACATATAATTTGGTAGTTCATCATCCTTAGGGTCTCGTTCGACACAATTTTAACAGGTTAGCAAACTGAAACCTAAAAACCCTAAGTCAAAACTTTCAATTCGGCCTGTTACTTGATTTATTAGGTTAAAATGAACAACACATTCACATTCTTATCGTCCGAATGTGTTTCTAACTATGGTTTAAAATGCAATTAATAGATAAACAACCCAAGGTCA
>JAJOOO010009388.1:0-29973 GCA_029582685.1 Solanum piurae | reverse complement strand
TTACGTAAGTTCATAATTCTTTCATCTAAAATAATGAATTATGTTCATATGATTATGGGTAACTAAACTCCACAACTAGGGTTGTGGGAACCATGAGCAATTAACAAAGTATGAATAGTAAATAAGCAATTCTTGAATAGTGTTTTGCATGCATTGATAATTCTTTCGTTTAAAAGTCTTTTTAACGATGTGCAACGTTAGAACTCGCCTTGTTGCTACTTGCCGGACCAAGGAGGTAATCAACAAGAAAAGAATTATCAACATAGATTTAGTGTGATACTATCTAATAGTCTAGTGTCGATTGGTGCGAAGTAATAACTAAGCCAAACATCGATGTGATGTCTAATATGAGGTAAATGTAAGATTAGTAAATTATACACACGTAGCCGGATCAAGGTGCGGGGTGAAATTCTCTAGATGTCGGACCAATGATTTATAGATACCTAACTTATCACTTTGCATGTAGTACATTAGGAAATGATTGGTATTACTAGGATCACTGTGTTATGAGCTTGTGGGGAACACGTATACCCTAGTTAATTCTCTCATCTTGATAACAACCAAAATTGACTTTTGTTTACTGATTACTTACTGAATTCTTACAATTTGTTTCACAATCTCCCCTTTAATTATTTATTTCTGAAAGTAATTTAACTAAACGAATATAATTGTTGGTTAAAGTTAAGTCTAAACCATTTTCCTCGTGGGATCGACCCCAACCTACAAGTTGGATTCTTTACTTGATAACAATCGCTTATGCTTCTTTAGGGAGGTGTAATTTGAGCGTATCAATTACACATACAATCACACATATAGAGAAGGTGAAGAAAACTAACCCGGATGCTTCCTTTTATTTATCAATATCCATTTTTTGGACTTATGCATAACAATAAATAAATAATGATGCAGAACAAAAAATTAAATATATATGAAAGTCACTGACCGGTTAAGCAGTTAAAGAAAACAACAATGAAGACACACTCTAAATCCAATAATCGACCCGAACACAGCAAAACAACAAGAGAGAATGCTCAAAGTTTCCGAGAGTTCTTTATTTTGCTTTTTTTAGAGAGTAATATCTTTCTCAAGTATTCCAGAGTGAATAATGTAAGCATGAATAAATAATGAAGGGAGAGGGTCCTTTTTATAGCCACTAAAGACGAGCAAATAAGGACAAGGAGTTAATTGATTCAATCAAAATTTTCCTTATTAATCATGAAGCAATAATCGGTCCAGGAAAGAAATCAAATAAAATTTATTTACCCAAAAAGACTAAAAACAATAATTTATTAAGGCATGTGATCGGCTAGCATTTTACCAAAAATAGAGCAATTAAGAAATCTATTCAAACTTAACTTAAGTAAAACGACTCAATTAATTAATCAATAAAGCAATCAATCGACCCTTTTTACCCAAAATAGATTTAGATAAGAATCTTTCTATTTTAATTAAGGCAACTATGATCAGTTTACAGACAAATAATATGCAAAAAATCAAGTAAGACAAATTATAAGTGTTTAAAGGAAAGAGAATAATTACCTCTTATAGTCAAATATCAACATCCCTGTATCAATGAGTTTACCATATAACCGGAGCAATTAAAGATCTGTCCTACACTTAAATACGAGAAAAACACTAAAATACACATGAAAGACAAATCAGTACCATAAATAGTAATATACTAGCAGTTATTCAAAAATCAGAAGGAATCAAATGTATCGAACCTTGCCATAAATAAGCTTCAATCAATCAATTATCAAGCAGTACCATAATTAAGCTAGAATTTGTTTTAATTCTAATTTCAATAAAATGTAAAGATCAATTAGGCCCTGAAAATACTGAGAATATACAGAGATCAGTGAGCAAGTAAAATCAGCAAATAACAGACATATTTTGAAAACACTTATGAAATAAATTAGTAAACCTCCAAACAAAATCCGGTTGAAACAGGTGCAGGTTCAATAGGCTATCAATTTCATAAATTTAAGTGTAATCATGAACAAATGCCTATCCTTCGAGCATCAAGCGATATAAAGCAACCACAAAAATTATAATCAAAGTAGTGACAACATAGGGTTGAATAAACGAAGTTTATTTATTTTAAAAATATCAAAGACGAATCTATCGAGATTCGTCTAACGACCTAAAGGTTGGACTTCGCCGTAGCTTGCTTGGTCGGATTCTCGTCGGTCGCTAGAGTTGATGTTTCTTCATCTTCGCCGGAAAAGAAAGAGGCTGAGGGAGGCGCTGGGGCTGCTGTTCTCGGAGCTGCTGCTGGTTTTCGGTGGATTTCACCGGTCGCTTGGTTCGTGAGGTGGGGGAGAAAAAAGGGGCGGCGCTGCCCGACTGCTACTCTCGCTGGCTGGTCGGAACAACGCTTGCTCGGAGCTGGCTCGCCGCCGCCGCTGCCTTGTCTGGTGTCGGCGACTGCTTCTGGTTTCGGTGGCCTTGCCGAGAAAAGAGAGGAGAGGGGGGTGCGGCAGATTTCAAAGAGGAGATGAGAGAATGAAAAAAAATTAGGTTTTGGGATCTTTTTTAGGTCAAATATGGAAGGTAAAAGAGGCTTAATCTCATTCGTTAGATGAAACTGAGATGAGTGGTTGAGATTGAATAGAACGAGATCGATGGTTAGAATTACAAGATGGGGTTTTAAATCAGATTGGATCGAATTTGGAATGGCCAAAATTGAAATAAAATTGGCTAGAATTAAAATGAAAGGGTGGTTACTATTGAAATAAAATTGGAATTGAATAGGCTAGAATTGAAAGGAGTTAGAACAGAAATGACTAAAATTTAAATGATTTCGAGGAAAATTAAGGAAATGCTATTCTATTAATAAAATACTACACATATTAAAATATTTTCATATAAATTATACACATCTAAGTTTTTTTAAAACATTTAAATAAAGTAATTATTTTGAGTTTAACTATCGATAAATATAATAATAAAATAATTTAATAATAATTACCATAATTTTTTTATAAATCATGCATACTAAATTATATACTTTTTAGACAAAATCAATTAAAATTTAAACTCAAAATATATTTTAAAAATACGTATTTAATCGAATAGCACTCCCGAAAAGGTTATAGGTCGATCAAAATTGGGTGTCAACATATATATATATATATATAAACAAATATCATTAATAATTCAGTATTTAAATCTATAGACAAAATCTCATATATTCAGATGCGCATTCTAATTCAGACTTCTTGATCTTAATGAAAACAAATGAGGCCTAAGGTGTGTTTGGTGGAAAATGATTTTCCATTTTTTACATGTTAGGTTGACTTAAATGTTTTGAAAAATATTTTTCAAATCAACATGTTTTCCTCAAATTTAAGGAAAATGACTTTCCTTAAAAAAAATTAAGGAAGACATTTTTCAAAACTTTATTTCATACTTAAATTATAATATTTGTTTTCTTACCCTATCCCGTATTCTCCATCCAAAAAAATTCTTATTAAATTTCAAATATTCTTTTTACCCCTACCCCCAACTAGTCCCCTCCCCTCCAAAAAAAATATTTAAAATTATTTTAAAATTAGTTTTACCTCATCCAACCCCACCCTCCACACTACCCCACAAGAAAAATGTTTTGGAAAAATATTTCAAATTTTTAAAATTTCATTTTTACCTTATTTTAAAAAAAATCTTATTAAATTTTGAACAATGAAAAAAATCCCACAAAATTCAGTTAATATGAAATAGAGGAAAAAATTCCAGTCAATATAAAATAGAGAAAATATAATTAATCGATACAAAAATTAATGTTATTAAGCCCGTGCTACGCACGGGTTACCGTGACTAGTATGTAAACAAATGAGGCCTTAATTCTCGGCTCTCGCTTATAAGTTTTTAAAAAACCAATTCAAGACTTGTAGGTCCAAACTCAAGTGATACCCGCTCATCTGATTCAAATATTTCCGCCCTATTTTGATGTATTAGCACAATAATAGTGAACTGTTTACTATACCGAAGAAGAAATGGAGACTAAAGGGTCTTCACCATGTCCGTACACGGCCACCGTTCGACGGAACCCTCACCGGAAAGCAAGAGCAACACCGTCCTCCACCGCGCCTGTTTCACTTCTCCAACCTTCGTCATCACCGCCGCAAAACATCTCTTCATTCCCTATCGAAGACATTCTGGCCATGGAAGTCCCTGAAAAAAAACTTACGGAGGCATCATCGGAGAATCTCAAGGTATTTATGAGAATCCGAACATTAAACATTCAACGAGTAACACTGAAAAAAGTCGCGGAAATGAAGAAGACAAAAAATGCTTGGCCTAAAAACCCTAAGTCCACCAATGCGTTGCCTAAGAAGCTCAAAAAGAGCAATGAAGTTTGTGTGACAGTGAACGATGCACATTCTGTAACTGTATCGCCTCCGCAGAGCTTACAAGATGGCAAACGTATTAAATCAGAAGTTTATCAAGGTTTTTCACAAGTCTTCTCATCAGAAGCATCTCAGGTTATTTGCTTATATTTTCAGAAAACCAGAAATTACATTTATGTCAAATTACTGTTTGTATTAAATTGAAATATATCCAAGATTCTCTAGTTGGAGGTTGAGATATTGCGATTTGTGTTGCAGAGGGAAGTGTATGAAAAAATGGTGAATCCTTTAGTTGAGGATTTTCTGAAGGGTAGGAGTGGCATGTTGGCTGCATTGGGACCAAGTGGTTCTGGGAAAACTCATACCATCTTTGGGTGTGGAAGGGACCCTGGTATGGTGCCTTTGGCTCTTAGTCGAATTTTATCACAAGAAGAAGGCAACAAGATGCAGTCACAGAGGTGCTTTCATTTCTAATATATGTTTTAAAGGATTTTCAATATATTTTAGCAGTTTCCTAGTCCGTGAGGTTTGAACTTTCTTAAAACTGTCATTGCATTCTTAATTGTGGGATAAAAAGTTGCAATTCTATGTATGTCCTTCAAATGCTTGCATTCAATAACTGCTTTTTTTGCCCATGATTTATCACGTGCAGGATATTCTATCTATCCATGTTTGAGATCTCTTCTGAGAAAGGAAAATCTGAAAAGATATTTGATTTACTTAAAGATGGGGCTGATTTGTTTATCCAACAATCATCGATTAAAGGCATGCGAGAGGTTGTCCTTTGAATTGCTGTATAGCTTCTCTTTGTTGCATTTTTTTTTCCCAGTCTATAACTCCTGCGGTTCAAAGAGATCAAATAATTGTGTGCGCTCTGATGCTTCTGAACAGGCTATACTTTATGAACCTCAACAAGCTGAATCTCTAATCGCATCTGGACTTTTGAAGCGTGCTACAGCTATGACAAATTCAAACAATCAATCTAGGTAAGCTTTGGATATAAATACTTATGTTGGTCTGTGGCTGTTGTTTTGCTTTATGCTCTGGTTTGTGATATTTGAGACACTGTTGCTAGTGTCTCTCCCTAATTATATCCTGAAACATATGTTTTATTTTCTTCAAAGGTAGGATTTCTTGCTTAAGTGACTTTTCTTTGATACAAAGCTGTGCTTCTCGTACTTCTTAAACTTGAAATGATTGATGGAACCATTCACGATAATGATCTTTTCAATTGCGAAAACCAACCTTTCGTCATTAATCTTCGGAGGCGAATTACATATTTATATACGCAATGTGGTTTGTGAGCTATTGCATAGGAGCGGGGGTTTTACCCTGTGCGCACCCAAAGGGTAGCGGCTGCGGGTTTCCTTGTCATAAAAATAAAAGAATTACTGAGACTCCGTTTCTTTTGATAAACCCAATTTGGGATTTATCATTCAAAGGGAAGTGGACAACTTGGGAATTAAAATAGTAGGTATTGAATTGAATAAAGAATTAATAGAAGACGGAAAACCAAAATTTTGTTTTGAATCATTCTCTAGTTTACGTACATGATGGACAGGTTAGGTTTACACAGTCATGTTCCAATTGTATTTATCATGATGAAAGTTTTAACATCATTGCAGTCGTTCACAGTGCATCATAAACATCCGCTGTGAATATAAGGAGGTAAATGGAAAAGTTGGTGATAACTCAAACAGTGCTGTCCTGACCATAGTTGACCTTGCTGGAGCTGAGAGGGAAAAGAAGACTGGAAATCAGGTACAGATTGTCTTTGGCCACTGAATCATATCATTACACAAAAGCTGTTTTATTGAATTTTAAAAGATCCCTTTCTGTTAGTATCTTTGATTTTACTGTCAAGACTAAGTTAGACCTCGATCTTCAGACCACCTGAAGAAGATTGTGACTCTTCAGTCTTTCTTAGACCTAAGATATTATGTTGCAAGTTTGGCGGTTAATATATTTCTCTGGCTTGCAACATCTCACTGATAATATTACTCATGTCTAGGGGATTAGACTGCTCGAAAGTAATTTTATCAACAACACATCAATGGTGTTTGGCCTATGCTTAAGGGTATGTAGCATCAATCTGGTTTTCTGATTTCCGTTTCATGAATATCGAGGTATGCCACTCTTCTTTTTTATTCATCTACTGGAAGTTCTGTGCAGTCATTACTGGAGCATCAGAAGAACCCCAGGAAACCTATGCAGAAGCACTTTCAAAACTCTTTGGTACTGTTTTACTTTCTTATCCTTCTCCGTCACTTTCCAGTAAATTTTATTGGTCTCTAGTTACTGCTTGTTACTTTTATATTTGCTTCTATTTGTCGAAATAAATCATTTTGCTTCTATCCAATGTTATCTAACACAGTTCCCTATATAATGCATAGGAAGATGTAATAAATGTTTCACACAGTAGATCTATTAGAGTAATATCTTGTGTCAAGTCATATTTCAGACAAGTTTATGTTAAGAAATAGCTTGAACAAAAATGTGATTGTAGTGCTAGATTTGGTGTTGAGGGCACTGCACAGTTAATTAGAGATTAATATTCAAGGTAGATATGTTCTGTACTGCTATATTTTCTTCCTTCGAGTCTTTGATTCCCAGCCCCCAAGTCAATGTTGAGGCTGTTTGTAAAATGGTTTTATTCGTTGGATAGGTGATATTGTATACCCATCTCTGGGTAGCTATTTTTCTCTCAGATAGAATATCCTTCATCTTACTTTCCTTAGTAATTTTCTGGGTTCTTCTTTTGCATAGTTGACCAGATACTTGCGAGATTATTTGGAAGGCAAGAAGCGGATGGCATTGGTATGCATTTACTCCTGCAGAAATCAGTTTTGATATTTGAAAACTTTCATGAACTGCTAAAAGTATTGGAAGTCCATCAATTTTTTCTGCTCCACAATTTTCTTAACATTGTCCTTTCTGGCTTTCTATGTCCATGCTGCAGCTTCTAACTGTAAGACCCGGGGAAGAAGACTACCTTGATACTTCTTTTCTGCTAAGGCAGGCTTCACCATATACAAAAATCAAGTATGACGGCTGTTGTAACAAGTGCTTTAGCATTGACCTTTTCAATTATTTAGAAGTAATTCTTGAACAAGGAACTGTTGATGCAGGTTTGATACCATTGAAGAACATGGAATTTTAAACCACAATAAGAGGCCTGTGCAAAGAACATCTAGCTATGTGCAGCTTAAAAGAATGAAGTTGAGCAAAAGTGAAGATTCTGAGGTATATCTTATTTGTCCCATTTTTCTATTTTACATCCTGCACCCCTAGGCTTTATGCTTAAGTACATGTTTCACCAGAGGCTTGGCGCGAGGTGATTGTCTAATCCAGTTTTTTGTGTGAGGTGATTACTTACTGAATTACCAGTTTCAGTTAGTCTCTTAAGATTATCCTTGAACCTTCAACATAGAAAGAAAAACCATTCTGATCTTTTTGTGCTTTAAAGCGACTCTTGTAAGGAAACATCTTTTGACAATGTCTTGGGTCTCAACTTTAAATAACCAAGTTAGCTAAACATGCATACTGCTTAGAAATAATATCTTGTTCTACCTCCAGGGTTTTGGTCAAGTGGGAGGAGTGTGACGCGTAATGTGTGGGTTGGGCTGTGGTTCAAACCTTTCTAGAGACAAAAGCTTAGTATTTAAGTGGAGAAGGGTTAGAGGGATTGGCCTATTATACACTGAATTCATAATTTTGTGGTATTGGCCCTCCAGGATTTCTTTGTTATAAAAAATAGTCAATATTTTGATCCAGCGCTCTTTCATTAAGATGATTTTCATATGTTTCCTTTGCAATTTTCTTTCAAAATTGTCTATTTATTGTTCATTCACCTATTATGGTTAAAAAGAAAATATTATTTAAAAAATAGAAACAATACAATCACAACACCAGGAGGTGTAGTGAACTAAAAATCAAAATTATCTGTCAATATGCTGAAAACTGAAAAGTTAAATAAAAGCCTAAAATTACATGGAGATACATCTGTAATAATATTGATCTCATTGTACAAATGGGAAAAGAAAATAATTATTTTTATATACATGGATACTATCAACTAAAATGAGGAGACAAAATTAATACTGTTGATTACAGACTAGGAAACAAAATTAAATAACATATTATCATTATAGGAGAATGCAAACTTGTCGACATTATCAACTACACAGTGACTCAAACAAAGTTTTATATACGTGTGATGTATTGGGCTATGTTTGTGCTCTGTATCCAAAGTTATATCATGAACTGTTCATAAAAATTCAAGCTACAGCTTTTGGGGTAACTAATCTTCTGCTCATTGTAGGTGTAGGTTTTCCTTACTAGCAGCTTCGGCATTCAAAAAATTCATAGCTATAATTTATTCATGTCAACTGTTATTTTCATGCAGATCAATCAAGGAAGTGATGAATGTCCTCAACTTTTGAATAAAGGTTATCAAAATGTTCAATTCTTCCATCTCTCTTTTTCCTTTTTCCTTTTTTTTTTGTAGAATGGACTGTAAAATATTTCCAGCAGAGGATTGTGTTTAAAATTGATTGCTTCTGTTGGATAGAGGCGGCTGCGAAAGGAATGAAGGATGTCAGCTTGACAGACGTTCGTGTTCAATCTGAGGAAATCATCACTATAGAAGCAAATGTGGGGAATATTCTCAGAGTTGATCAGGTTGAATTGGAAAGGAAAGAGAGAAATCATCACATTCTGCAAAATTTTGGTAAAGCTTTGTGGAAAGTCTTGAAAGAATACAAGAAAAAACTTGTGGTATAATGCACTTACAATTACTTTTGTATAACTTGCTAATGTTGGATTTTAATATACTTAAGGTTCCATTATTGGGCTTTACCAATTAGGAACTACATACATTTGGTTATACTGAGTAGTTGTGTTCATGTAACAGGTGGCAGAAAATGAAATCTGCACCCTCAGGAATAGCTTAACTAGTGAGAAATCTAGATCTGCTGAATTAGAGAATCAACTGAGGGATTGGCAAAGTAATTGCTGCTGTAGGGAAGGAAAAAAATCGTTAGATTATGAGGTACATGTGCCAGAATCATTTTTATATTGCTAATACTTTCCTTTTCTTGTCCACCACATATATTTTAGTTTGGATCTTCTCTTCCATTTCACGTTGAGATGAGATTCTGAAGTAGATAGGTAGTGATTTTCTTAACTATATACTCTTTATTCAAGGTTTTCCTAACTAATATCTTTATGTGTTCATTCTTGGGCTTTACTATTGAGGAACTATATTTGTTTATACTGAATAGTAATTTTCATGTAACAGGTGGCTGAAAATGAAACTTGCACTCCTAGAGATCATAGAACCAACAAGAAAACAAGATGCTCTAAACTAGAGGATGAATTGAGAGATTGGCAAAGTAACTGCAGCAGTAGGAAAGGGATTTTAAGTGAGGTTTCCTCTAGAGAAGTGGATGAATTTGAAAGAAAAAGTTATTCAGATTTGGAGGATCATCAGTCCAATGACTACAATCAGGTAAATAAGCAAGATTCATCTTGGAGAACAAGTTTTAGATCCTTTAATACTTGCCTTTTGTTAGAATAGGAATAGGAACAAGAATAGTACATAATAGAATCCTAATTTAAAAAGAATTAGTATATAGAATCCTACTTGGAAAAGGAGTGTAATGTCTATAAATAGGGTCTCAGTGTAATTATGTAGAGACTCAAAAATTCAATAATAATATTTTTTGTTATATTTCTCTCATGACATGAGCTTCTACAATCCTGGTAGAGAATCAAAGAGCTTTCTTTGCTATTCAAAATCAAGTTCTGCACTCTTTTTGTTTCCTAAGTCAACCTTATTTTCTCTTCCACCACGTGTCTTTGGGAGCATCTGTTTTGTCTATATCATCACTCTAGGAAATGACAAATTGGCTCCTCGTTCTCTAAAATGTATCTTTCTCACCTAATAAAAAGAATGTGTCTTTCTTTATTCAAAGGTATAAAGGGGATATCTCTCGTCTGACCTCTAGTGATGCTTTTTTTTTTGTTTTGATGACAAGGGAAACCTGCAGCCTCTACCCTTTGGGTGCGCACAGGGTAAAACCTCCGCTCCTATGCAATAGCTCTCAAACCACATAGGAGAGGTAACCCACACTAGGCAAGTCCGGTGCGACGAGCTCGACCCAGAAGGCAAATCCCTTGCTTTCGCTGGCAAGGGGTTTCGAACTTGACACCTCCAACATGGAAGTCCCAAGTCCAAACCACTAGGCCAACCCGAAGGGTCCTCTAGTGATACTTTATGCCCGCTAATGTTACTTTCTTTGAAGGCCAACCCTACTTCGTAGAACATCTCATAAAAGATGAGGGCATTCTATTAATTAAATAACAAGATTTAAGGACTGCATTGCCTAAAAAACACAGCCAAAACATGGGATTCAATCAGAAGAGTGCTAGTAGGTCTCAATGAGATGCCTATTCTGCCTTTCTGCTACATCGCTATGCTGGGGTGTATGGACAAGATGTTTGGTGAATAATTCCTTGGTGAGTCATAAACTCCTGAGACTGAGAGAATAAGTATTCTAAGGCATAAACACTACGAAAAGTATGAATAGAAACACCAAACTAATTTTGTATTACATCAAAGTAACTTTTGAATATAGAAAAGAACCTAGAACGATCTTTCATTAAGAAAACCAAAGTGCATCTTGAATAATCATCAATGAAACTAACGAAATCCTAAGGTTGAATTGACTCTACTAGGACCCTAAATACCAGAATGAACTAATGAAAATAATAGTCTTTGAACAACCCTTAGTACTTTGTGAAAATGTAACACAAGTGTGTTTCCAAAATTGACACGACTCACAATCTATTTTGAATAAACTAGACAAACTAGGCGCCATCTTCCGCAGCTTGGATAGACTCGAATGTCCTAAACATTTGTGAATTAGGTTTGGAGATCTGTAATAGAGCATGTTGTGAAGAAATTTGATGAGGTAAGATAATAAAGGCCTTGTGATACATGTCCCGAGCTAATCATCTGTTCCGTACTGCGGTCTTGCATGAGAAAAAAATCATCAAAAAAAGTTACACGTTAAACAACTAACAAATGCAAGAACCCGGGACATAAAGAACAGACGGGTAGGGTGACATAAGAAAGGGGTTTGGCTTTTCCAACCCCTGTTGGTTTTGTTTGGATCCCATTAGCTAAAGTAATAGCAGGAAGAGATTGTGAATAAACAATATCAGACAAAAGTGATTTGTTACCAAAAATGTGATTAGGAGTGCTTGAGTCCATGACCCATGATCCAAGAGTGCTAGACTGGAAACACAAGCAAAAGAATTACCTGCAACAGAAATATCAGGTTGAGAAACTGAAGCTACTTGTGGAGACGTTTGCTTACTTGGTCGATACCGAAGGAACTCATCATATTCTGTCTGTGCAATATGCGCATTATTGATGGTCGATTAGGATGATCAATAGATGCTACTTGTGGATATGTTTGGTTACTTGTGCGATTTCGAAGGAACTCATTATATTCCTTTAGAGCAATAGTATCATAACTAGGTGGTGGGCCATGCAAAATATAATATATGTCATGAGTGTGTCCAAGCTTATGACTAACTACACTAGGACTGAGATTTTCCAAAACAACCTCATCATCGCTGATTCTCCATAGATTGATATATTCATTTTTCTATGGTGTAAGATGCGAGAACAGAGGAGTCAATGGTGGGTGATGAAACTACTTTGTGACTGGGAGGCGAGGCAACACGAAGTAGACGAGATAAAAATACATCAATTGTAAGGAACTGCAGTACTAGCTAATATCTGATCACACACTAAATCATGGTCAGTAGGAAGTCCAACAAGTGTAAGAACTAGAAATAACGTCTGCCTGTGCTCTTGTTGTTTTTCCACATTCGTAGTAGTTGACATTTACGTTTAAATTCCTCCATGACTGCCTGTACCTATCCCAAGTAAGTAGACATATTAGATTCTTGTTTCTTTAAGTTGGCCATTCAAAATATCACATCAGATAATCTAAATATGTCACTAGTGTATAAAGCACGAGCCTTTTCCCAAACTGAATAACATGTCTGGAATGGGGGAAACAAGGGGATCAACTTGGAATCAATAGATCGCCATAAGTGACTACATAATTGAGCATCAACCTTCTCCCATTATGCTTTGGCTTTTGCATCTTCTTCACTTGCCTTTGCCTTTTTATCTACCACACACATTATTCGGTAAGTGGTCTTTGACACCTTTGCCTTTGCACCACAACTCAATCGAGAAAGCCCAAGCTAAATAGTGTGAGCTTCTTATTAATAGTTCTGAAGTGATCATAGGGCTTAAGCTTCCTATATTTTTGGAGTCAAAAATATCAATCTCGAAAGACATTGTGAAATTAGGGGTCGTTTGGTAGCTGGATAGAGTCATGCAGGTATTAGTAATGTGGGTATTAATTATGTGGGTATTAGTTATGCAAAGTTTAGTTATACATGTATTAGTTATGTAGGTATTAGTTATCAGGGTTTAGTTATGTAGAGATTACAATACATTAGTGAGTTATCTTTTTTCTTAATTCCAAAAATAATTAACAAGAATTTAAGCAAATAAATTAAAAGTAATTAAGCAATTAACAAGACAAAAAACTTAAAGAAAAAAATTTGGTAGTGATTACATGTATTAATTATTTTATTTGTTGTAAATAATACTCCCTCCGTCCCATTTTATGTGTCACTTTTCGGATTTCGAGATTCAAACAAGTCTAACTTTGACCATAAATTTTTCACAGATCTTTTAAACATTTTGAATTATCAATTATTGTGACTTATAGTACTTTTTACGTAGTTTACAAATATATCAATTTCATTTCAAAATAATTGAAAATTCCATGAGCAAATTTCTGGTCAAACTTAAACTGTTTGACTCTCGAAAAACGAAAAAGTGCCACATAAATTGGGACAGAGGGAGTATACATTTAAAAGTAAATTAATAGGGGTGAATATGTAATTTACTATTTTAATACATGTATAACTAATACTCACATAACGTATTCTACTTTCTATCTCGTAGAAGTTATACATAGATTCCATCATAAGTTATGCAAGTATTAATTATGTAGGATTACAATAAACGCAACCAAACACCGTATAAAAATAATGCATGAATAACTTTTATACAACATTTGAAAACGTATCAACCAAACATTGTTTCAAATAATAAATGAATATTTTTTTTATCATATTTGCAAACCAAACATGGTATAAAATTAATACATGAATAACTTAAGTTATTCATGTATTAGCTTTGGGCTTATCTACTATCAAGCTACCCCTTAGAATTTTCTCACAATTTTTATTTTTGGAAAAATGGTGCCGTTATCTGAAAAAAAAAGGTTCAGTCATCGGAAATAAGATTTGACTGCTGGGAACTGGTCGGAATAAAAAGATAAATATATGGTCAGCCTCATAATGGTGAGGCGTCCTCACCAAATATTTTTTTGTTGAAAACTGGCCGCCGCCATGCGCCGGCGTGTGAAGCGCATGGTGACACAGATGTGAGTTTTCCGGCGGCCTGTGACTCACCAAAACTCAGAGGAGCTCACTAGGGTTTGCTCGCCTGAGTGTTCCGCATCTCGTGGTGGTGGTGGTGGTGGTTTCTGCACAACACATAAAACAAAAAAAGCCAAAAAAGGCCAAACGTTCTTTGACAGACGGTGGAAATTGACTCACGCTGACCCATTTTCTTTCTGTAAGTTTCTCACCACTGCTGTGATACCATGTGAGAGATATTGGAGAAAATATTATTGAATTGTTTATCTACATTATTACATAGAGACAGGGGCAGACCTAGGTGGAGCCTAGGGGGTTCACCCGAACCCTCTCGTCAAAAAATTACACAATATATATAAGGTCATATTCTGATTTTATGCGTATATATATTAAAATGAACCCTCCTGAAAATAAGGGACATGCTTGGCTCAGTGGATAAATGGTTCAGTAGATGCCCCTATGTCACGGGTTCAAATCCCATGCGCAACATTTTTTCCCCTCTTTATAATGCTTTGGAAATTGGAACTCTTGGGCTTAGACCTTCTTTTTCATTATTTTTTCCTTTTATGCCATTTCTTCTTTCTATTTTGTTTTTGTTTATATTTATTAGACACATTCTTTTTATTTTTATTTTTTATTCTTCTTATATCTATTATTCATTTTGTTTCAACGTAACTCTTTTTTCATATACTAACTTGAATAACTCTTTTAAAAAATGATGAATTATATTAAACTTGAAATTGAGATAGAAATATATATTTAAAAAAAAAAGAAGGTAAATTAGATGTAATTGAATGAAGAAACTTAAATATCGTCAACATCCTTTTAAAAATTAATTTCATAATTCATGAAATTTCTTTTATATTTTTAATTCTATTTTAGAGAGATGGAAACTAAAATTATTTGATTTATTCATTATTTGTCTTTTTTGCAAATTATGACTAACCTAGTAAATTGAACTATAAGAACTAAAATAATTGACAATGTTATTTATTTATCTTCGGAATATACATTATAATATTAGTAACTCTAATCTTACACACGTCTAGAGAATCTTGACGATTTTCATAGTAATATGTGATTGAATGTTTACTAATTTAAAATTTTTAAAAAGTGAAAAATATAATAAAAAATTACAAAATAAAAGTATAAAAAGCACAAGAAATTTTAAGAATGCTCAATGGAGCACAATAAAAGCAGAAAAGTAGAAACAAATGCTTAATACGGTATGATAAAGTAAGTCAAATTTAGCATGATAAGGTAAATATCTTTTTTCTCGTCTCGCTCCCTTTTTCATCATTTAATTTTCACGTGTTTTAGGAATTAACTTATGTAATACAATCGATCCACTAAAATTCTTATCAATGTATCTTTATCCTCGGTATCTTTGATTAACTTAGTTTTTACTTTTATGAACCAATGAAATATCTATGGTTCTTGTACAAAGAGCATGACGAGGGGCTACTACGCTTACCACGCACTTGCATTACCACCTGAACTTCTTTTTTGTACTTTGAACCTCCCGAATAAAAATTCTGGGTCCGCCACTGCATAGAGACCCTATTTATAGACACTACAATTCAATCCTTTACCAAATAGGATATTATGTTCTAATCCTAATCCTATACCAGTTTCTAGTAGACAAATTGATGCCTTTTGATCCACCAACATCAATTTGAGGGGAATGTTAGCATGTTGGACAGATTCTAATAGTTGTACATATCTGTATAATAGCTCTAAATATTTGTGTTATATGATATCAATTGCTTTCCATATGTAGGAGATAATCAGGGATTATGTAGCATGTTTTTAGAGATATAACAATGAGGAATAACAGATATTAGGGGTGTAAACAACAAATTTTTGGGCATATAAATCAAAATTCTTTCTATTTAATGGAAGAACTCTTCATTTGAGAGCATTCATTCAGCAAACGTGACAAGTATAATTTGTTATGGACTGCTCAACAGCTTGAAAGTTCAATTGGAGATGCTAGTGCTGTTGAAGATCTGAAGAACACAAATGAACTGAAAGCAGAGAGTACACATTGGAATGGCAAAGAGACTGCTGTGTTAAGTGGGTCATGCTCTTCCATTGATCAGGAGTACGGGCGAAAAGAGGAAATTTTTGGTAATAATAAAATTCTGAATCTTCTATTCATCTTCAATAGTAGTTGTATAAAAATCTTTTTGACGCTACTTCTCCCTATGATCTGTACCATACCTCTTAACTTCATTTCTTTTTGTCACATGTCTTTGATGTTTGACTCAGATGCACTAATTACTATTATCTGTTCTATGTTTGGAGATTCTATAGTCAGCACTTCACAAGCGACTTTCATAGACAGAGACCCGAATACCCTGTTGGAAGAAGCCCATTCGCCTTTTGATTCAGTACTTCTAGAACGTTGTACAGTCAGCACTTCTAAGTCATCTCTCTCCTTTGAAAATAACTGCTCTTTTCTAGTGGGTGAGGACCAAACAGAAAACAAAGAGGACAAGGTCAGTTCAGTTATGCTATTAGTCACACTTAGTTATAAATTTCTATGTCACAAGTAATTCACATGTTTAATCTCTATTTATTTCACAAGGATACTTATGCTAATTATCGCTCCTGCTAATGTTTAATCTAAAATGCATTAATCCTAAATTTCTAACAATATAATGTTCTCAAGCTACTATTGTGTTTCTTCTTTAAGAAAAACAACACAGTAAAATTACTTTCGATATTTTTGATGTCTTCTGTGTAACATCTAGTAGTTTGCTTCCCTTTACCATCATGTGCATGGAGGATGTTTAGTGGGTTTCTTTGGTGAAGAAACTAAGGTTAGACCCGCCCTTGCTGATATAAGGAGATGGTCACCTGCAACTTGGAAAAATGTATTTTGGGGGAACATCTATGAGATGTATGGAGGGATGTTCTTGTTTAAATTTCCGAATAGATACATGGCTGAGAAGATCATTCAAGGGCAATGGTTCTAAAAACCAGAATGGAGTGAACTCCATTACAGTTGAAAGAACATGGATTAAAGCGGTTGGAGTTCCTCTCCATCTGTGGTGGCTGGGTGGCTACTGAAGAAGAATCAGAGCTCAAAAACCATTTAAAATGGGCTAGAAATCTTGTGAAAACTGATGGTAGGAAATTGCCGAGGGAGGTTTGCATAACTCGACAGGTAGAACCTAACTCGGGGACATCTTTAAAATAATGAGAATGATAAGAAGACTTAAGAAGCCTATAACTCCTTTGTTCTACTGACGTATACGCTAATGAGTTTATATAAGTTTACAAAGTAAAAGGGATAGCTACAGGGGATAACAATTAAGAGGGCAGAGGATAATTACAAGTACAAGAGATAATTACAAAGAATACAAATATAATTAATGAGCTGTAGATAATGATAAAGTTATACTCCAACACCCCCTTCAAGCTGATGCCAATATAAAACAGAGACGAAGTTTGCTAAAATACATAGAGACGAGCTGTTGTCCAAGCAGTTTGGTAATGATATCTACGATTTGGTCAGCACTGGAAATGAAGCGAATTGAAAGCCTACCTAACTTGATTTGCTCTCACACAAAGTGATAGTCTAATTCAATGTGCTTGGTCCGGGCATGTAATATAGGATTCACACTCAAATAAATTGCACCGATGTTATCACAGCACATGATAGCAGGGACAACAGGTGGAAGACCAAATTCGCAAAAAGAGAGCTTACCCACATGATTTCAGCTGTGGCATTGGTCAGTGATTTGTATTCACTCTCTGTTGAGGCTTAGGCAGCAGTTGGTTGTTTCTTTGACAACCAAGAGATCAGATTGCTGCCAAGGTACACAAGATATCCATTAGCAGAACGCCGGTCATCTGGGCAGCCAGCGTAATCACTATCTGAAAAACAGTGAAGTTTCATGGTAGAATTCTTGGAAAATAAACAAACCAATGTTGGTTGTGGCATGAATATAGCGCAGTAGACGCTTCACGGCTTGCCAAAGAACCTCAGTTGCACAACCCATAAATTGAGCTAGTTTGTTGACACTAAATACAATGTCTGGGCAAGTCTAGTGTTGTCAAAGGCATGCTTAAAGCATGTTTAAGCCCTGAAGCGAGGCTCAAAATGTGTTGAGCGCCTCACTTATTGTAATTTTGTGTCGTCATCAATGTTCTAAGGCATACTTCCCTTTGCCAATGAGCATCTTTTGAAGAGGTGACACTAGACAATTGATATTTCACATTGTCTTAATTTTTTTTTCAATATATTTGTCTTGTTTGCTTATAATCATTAGTCCTGGACTAGACATATATATTTGTATTTTTTTCTTCCTTTGTGCCTTTTTCATTAAAGCCCACAATATAATTGGATTTAAAGCCCTAACAGCCTTAAACATTTTTCGTATTTTTTGCATTTGATTACACTAGACGAGTCAAGGTCATGTATTGCAGGGAACTTACAATTTGACAATATTGCTCAGAATTTGACAACGGCTCACCCATTGTCTTGCTCAAACTTGTAACCACTGCCATCAGTGTGATATACGACCTAGATTCTTTAATATTTGTCTCTTTCAATAGATCAGCCGCATATTTATTTTTTGTCAACAATAGGCTGTCTGACACCCTTTTCACCCTCAATCCCAAGGAAATAATTCAAGGCACCCAAGTCGTGGATAGGAAAGATTTCCTTAATTTTGGTTAGAAACCATGGCAACTTAGAGGAATCTGAACATGTAATCACTATGTCATCGACATAAATCAATATATAGATTTTTAATGGACCTAGAATAAAAACAAACAATGATGTGTCGGCCTTGGAGGAGTGAAAATCATGACCCTCAAAAAATATGTTAAGCGTTGAAACCAAGCTCGAGGAGCTTGTTTAAAGTCATGGAGAGCGCTATGAAGCTGACAGACATGATCAGGCTTGGAAGGATCAACATACCCTAGCGGCTGTTCCATAGAAAATTTAATGTCTAATTGGGCATTGATGTGCCTCAAGTTATAAAAGCTTATTCTAGTAGGCCAAAATAAACAATTAAGAAACTTAGTAATTGTCACGAGATAGTTACGGGGTGGTTTATGTAGAAAAAGGGGAAAGGCAGTTAGAAGAGGGCGTTCAAAGAAAGGAAAGGGAATTCTGGGAGATTCTAGCCTCTTGAATGTCTAGAAAGTTTGTGATATGTAATTGTTTATGTCTTAGGATGTAATTTATGGTGTTGGCAGTGTACTAGTGGTTGTTCTTTTTGGACTTCTTGTTGTAGTATCACTGTATCTAGTGTGAAACAACATTATTTATTCCTTTATTTACTATTTCTGTAGTAAAGTCTATCAATTTGGTATTTGAGCAATAACGTTCAGGGATGGTGAGTAGAATTGAGGGACAAGTTGAACAAGTGAAGTCTAATTTGACATTTTCTGGAAGGATGGTTGATTGGTTTCAAGAATTGAGAGTCTCTTGCGAGAAACATGGGAGAACCATGATGGTAGAAGCATCCCTTTCTCAAACCAGATCCATCGGGAACCAAGAAAAGGGAAGCAATGTCAACTTAGTTGGAGAAAAAGGTGGGAGGAAATTTCGGAAGCTACAACTATCAGTTTTAGGAGAGGATCCTTTAGGATGGATTTTTAGAGTGGAATGGTATTTTGCAGAATTTCTGAAGCGGAAAAATTAAAGGTAACATGTGTTTGTTTGGAAGGAAAAGCCTTAAATTGGTATTATTGGATAGAATCTCGGCAACCAATGTTAACTTGGGAAGACTTCAAAAGGGAGTTGTTGAATAGATTTCGTCATTTTCAAAAAGATCAATCAATATGTGTCACGACTCGACTTCCCGAGTCATGATGATACCTACTATAACCCACCAGTAGGTAAGTCAACCTGTACCTAGAACGACAAGTAATGAGTACAAGGGTAGAACTAAACAAAAATAACACTATCAATAAGAAAGAGACAGAGGCAGAGCAAACCAAAAGCTATACATATAAAAGAAAACTTCTCAGAACCTGGAAGTCACGAGTACAAAGCTGTCTAAACATGAAAAAATACAAGTCCCAAAAGTGGACCACAACAAGCCGTCTCAGAGGCAAAAGACTAGCTAACATATATACAGAAGGAGACAGGCTGATCCAGAACGCCAAGTGCTCACCCTCGTCTCCGATATCCACAAGCTGCAAAAGATGGCACGAATGATCACCGTTGGTAGCTGGTACTAGGACCTGCATCATGAAAAAGATATCCAGTCAACTCCCAGCCTAGCTAGCAAGAGTGACAATCAATCTAGGCCGCTCAACCAGCCAGTCCACTCTTAGGGGCTTAAGCCGCCCAGCTAGCAAGACTTCCCCGGGGGTGTGTCGAGGCACTAAACTCCATGTTTTAGTTTGATGTAGTGCATCCAATTCCTATTGCATAGTGTCACACCATTCTTGAAATTTCTTAGCTTGAAAAATATTTTTAGGTTCCTCCAATCGATAATTTGGTTTGGTTAAGGCTATATGGTTTTGGTGTTTTTGCATGGTGGTGGGGCGAAGTTGCGTGGAGTGGGTGTGAGATGGTTCTGAATTGTGTTCTAGGGAATTAAGTGGGCATAAGGATTCAGGAGGTGTGTTAGATAAAGGAGAGAAATGTAAGGGATTAGATTGAGATGGGCTTCTTTTGGAGAAGATAAGGACACACAATTAGGTGGATGAGAAATATTAGGAAGAGAAAAATTAGGAGGTTGAGACAGAGCAAAAATCTTACCATATAGTGATGCAGTCTAAGTGAGGTTGGAATGAACATGGATGTGCAACCATGAGTTATTGGTTCCTTGCTAGATGAATTGGCCTAATTTTTCTTTGTATGGGAATTCTTGTGGATGAAATTTGACTTGTCTATCTAGTTATACCCGAGCTGTGGATTTATCAAGACACTTGTATGCACTATGACTTGGACTTTGACCAAGACAGACACAAGGCGATGTTTGAAATGAAAATTTATGATGATTGTAAGTCCGAAGCAATGGAAAAACCAAACACCCAAAAGGTTTAATAGAAAGGTTGTTTGGGTTTTTGTTGAATAAAATTTGATATGGGGACGTTTGCTTAATGACATTTGATGGAAGAACTTCTATTAAAATGACACTGCTCAATAGCAAAATTCCAATATTTAAGAGGTATGTTTGCATGACCAATAAAGTAAGACAAGTATCTACAAGTGCCGAATTTTTCTTTCAGAAATGCCATTTTGTTCACGTGTGTAAGGACATGTAATGCGGTGTATGATACCAGTTTGATCAAAGTATTTGTTCAATTTTTGGTAATTACCTCCCCAATCAGAATAGCTTTGATTTTTTTTTTGAAATTGCCTTTATCATTTTGTCGAAATTATGGAAAATGGAATGAACATCACTTTTATTTTTAAGAAGATAAACCCATGTAAATCGAGTAATATCATCAACAAATAGAACAAAATGACGATGATCTGTAGAAGAAAGAACTGGGGCCGGACCCCAAACATCAGAGTGAATAATTTGAAAGGGAGCTGTGCTAGCATGTTCGACAGACGCTAAAGAAAAACAAGATAATTTTCCTGAATTAAAACTAGCACAAGGACTAAGTTTATTTGTAGAGCTAGATAACTGCTGAATTGTGCCTGCTTGCATTTTGTGGACAATTTGTAAGGAGAGAAGTTCTAGATGTTTGAATACTTCTTTCTAATGCTATAATAAATCTGCATAATTAGTCCTCAAATCTTTGTTGGAAAGGTTAGGTAGAAAAGCTGCTTGACACTGAAGCATGTTTCCATATGCATTATACAATGATAAAATGCATTACTCTTTTTTATATCCTTCTACAACTTTCAGATCTCTTTCCACTTGAAGACTGGTATGCCCTTTCTTTTTGTTGGAAGGAGGCTACTTATTTTGTGGTTATATCAATGTTTCAGGTGAAATCAGAAGTTTATTCTCGCCATTTGGAAGGGTCTGCACATACAAGAAATGAGAAGTGGCTTGACTCCACTGTAAGGCATATGTTTTCTTTTCTTGTGGTCTTTTCTGTATAGAACACTTTTGACTGCCAGCTATCCTAAATAATTAGGTATTTGTTGTCATTCATGGAATGAAGTTGAATACCTCAAAAAATATTTCCATCAGTTTAATGAAAATTTGGGTACGTAAAACCCAGAATGATATTCTTTAGAAGTTACAACTTTGAGCATAATCTGTTATAGACTGCTCAGCAGCTTGAACAATCTACTAGAGATGCTACTGGTGTTGAAGATCTGAAGAATCCAAATGGAATGAAAGCAGAGAGTGCAGATTGGAAGGGAAAAGCAGCTGCTGTATTAAGTGGGTCATGCTCTTGCATTGATCAAGAGTATGAGCAAGGAAAGGGAAGTTCTGGTAAGAGTAAAATTCTGAATTCTATTCATCTTCAATAAGAGTACTTGTATAAAAATCTTTCTGATGCTATTTCTGCTCTCTTTGAGCTGTATCATATCTCTTAACATTCTTCTGTTTGTCTGTCTCATCCTCCTTTATGTTTAAGTGCACTAATTACCAATCTCTGTTCTCTGTGTGGAGATTCTGTAGTTAGCACTTCCCAAGCAACTTCCATAAACAGAGATGAGAACTGCCTATTGGAAGAGGACCACATGCTTTCTATTTCAGTATTTCCAGAATGTACAGTCAGCTCTTCTAATTCATCTCTCTCCATTGAAAATAAGAGCTCTTTTCCGGTGAGGAAGAACCAAACACGAAACGGAGAGGACAGGGTTAGTTCAGTTATGCTATTAGCCACCTTAATTATAAACTCCTGTATCACAAGTAATTCACATGTTGTATCCTTTATGCTTCTTATCACTCCTGCTTAGGTATAACCTAAAATGCATTAGTGCTAGCAATGCAATGTCTCAAGCTATTATTTATGGTCTTCAAGAATAACGGTACATTAAGCCCCCAAGGCCTAGCTCAAGTGGCAAAAGGTGGAGGATTTGTGGCTTAGGTCGCAGGTTCAAGCCCCACACCATGCAAAGCGAAGCCTGGTATTTAAGTGGAGAAGGGTAGAGGGGCGGGCCCATTATCCACCGAGTTTAGAAGGCTGTGATTGGTCCAATGGGCGAGTCACAGACGCATTTCTCGGTAATAAAAAAAAAGAATAACAGTACATTAAGTTAATTTTCTTGGTTTGATGTCTTTTTGCTGTGTAACAACCACTAATTCAATAGAAAGGTGCAATAGTTTTGCTGTTATATCTAATTATCCTTGTGAAGTTAGTTCCACATTAGTTTAGGGGTTAGTTATTTAAATGAATTTGCATCTTATTGATAGTTGGCACCCTTCATTTCTATTTTGCAACATGTTCTTTGTTACTAGTATTTTTTTTTTTTGATGACAAGGGAAACCCGCAGCCGCTACCCTTTGGGTGCGCACAGGGTAAAACCCCCGTTCCTATGCAATAGCTCGCAAACCACATAGGAGAGGTAACTCTCACTAGGCAAGCCCGTCGCCGTTCCTATGCAATAGCTCGCAAACCACATAGGAGAGGTAACCCTCACTAGGCAAGCCCAGTGCGACGAGCTCGACCCAGAAGGCAAACCCCTTGCTTTCGCTGGCAAGGGGTTTCGAACTTGAGACCTCCAACATGGAAGTCCCAAGCCCAAACCACTGAGCCACCCTGAAGGGAGCTAGTATTACTCAAATTTTAAGTTAAATCGTTGGAACAGATTACAGACATCCTACCAAAATTCATGTGAAACTAATGATGTTGCTATTAGTAGTTTAAGCATGGCCTTGTTTTGTTACAGTATTTGTTGTGAACTTCCATAAAGATGTAGCTCATATTTCCCATGTTTGTATTAAAAAAGGCTTAATACATAGCCAACTCCTTAAACTTTCCGGGGAAAGATATTCTATTTAGACACTCAAAAGTCATGTTCCCATTTGCACACATCAACTCCTAATCAAGTGTTTCAATTAGATACTTTCGGTTCAAATTTTGGTAAAGAAAAACTTTTACACGTGTTTCCATTTGTCTATTCGATAATTAAGTTAACCACATAAAATATGTCATCTATGTAGCAACCTCAAGTAGAAAACACCCGGGTATTACAATTTATTGAAGCGAATATGCCTAATTAAAGGAGATGACATATTTTATGTGGTTAACTTAACCACGTAATAGATGAATGAGAACACACACAAAAAGAAAAGAAAAATTTAAACCAAAAATGTCTTATTGAAACACTTTATTAAGAATTGAGGTGTACCATTTGAACATGACTTAGTTCGGGTGTCTAATGGAATATTCTAACAAGTTTAAAAGACTGACTATGTTAAAAATGTATATTTTCTGAATGCTGATTGTTGTTGGATGTAATTCTATTTTATTGCTACAAGAAAAAATTGTCTGTTTAATGCTCTAAGAATGCAAGTATGTATCATTATTTAGTAGAACAAGAAAACTCAATTCTGTAGTTGATGACTGTTTCATCCCATGGTTCAGCATCATGTGTTTCATCTGACTGTTTATATCTTGAGAAATAGGTAAATATAGGTTATTTTCTTATGTAATTCAGAGACTATTAGGTCCATCAACAACGTTAATGCCTGGGGAAGTTGTAGGCCATGGTGACAACAATGTAGTTGAAGCGGTTACTAAACATCGTTCCGGCACTAAATTTCAGAATGCAGATAAACCAAAAAGGTGTGTAACATGTTCTGTTTTCTTATGGCAGCTCCTAGTAATGCAGCTTGTTTATTCCTAGTGATTCTGTAATATTTTTATCCAGGACTAGGAGACTTCAACCAGTTTCGTCCATTTTATTAAAAGATATAGGCAGCATAAACTTCAAGGACGAGAATGAGAAACCAAAGGTGAATTTCTGGTGGTTGTCATTTCTTTCCTTTTCCTTTTATTAACCATTATCTGTATCCATTTTAAAACAGTTTGAATTTGTGCGCCAATTTTTGTCCTTTCCCTGGGTTTGAGATGCTATATTTTCTACGTCTAGCTCTTTTTTTTTTTTTTTAACAACCATGCGTGTAATGTTTGACGAAAATTTACTGCAGGGAGTCAAGGCAGAAAAGAAAGGAGCTTCTGGTGAAAACAAAACTCAGGGCAGCATTTCACTTCTTCGTTTGCTCAAGGATAATCGTGCTATCTAGTGCATAGTGCAAAATGATAACTGCATCCTAAGGTTTCATCTGCAATAAACAAGAGTTTGCTCTTGCAATTAAGTTCTCAAAATGCTACTCTGATTATTTTTGAAAGCTCATAAGCTTTTCTGAGAATTGTACGGAACAATGTTTGAAAAGAACAAGACCAGACATGGAAGAGTTCATGTAGCTTATGTTTCTTCTAAGGGCTGAGTGATTTTAGATCCCTTTTTGGTCCACGAGTTCATTTATATTTAAGTATCTAGTTTGGATAAAAAGGTTCATGGAAATATATTTTTCGTAGAAAGTTTTTTTGGATTACGTTTAGTATTTGGTTGGGTATAATTGTAGGTGACATTAATCTATATAAAGGGAAAGTTAGATAATATAATAAATTGTGAAACAATACGTAACAACAGTTCAAACAAAGACTTAGCTACCTACTGTGTGTATTTGGTTAGTAAAACTTTTGCCCTGGGGTCGATTAATGTGGGAGTGGGATTTTATGTATTTACTCTACACAATTATAGTTTAAGGGGTTGTTTGGTGTGATGGATAAGGAGAGTTTATCTTAGAATAATTTTTGAGTCCTTTAATCCCTTGTTTGGTTGCAAAGGTTGGAATAAGTTGTCCCTACCTTTGGATGGAAGATAAAATGACAAAAGTATCCTTTTAAACTCTTTTTATACATTACTTTTCATAACATGTATATTCATTCACATTATTTTTAATATCATGTATAATAACATTCACAACCTTCACTACTTATTTTTTATGAAAGTTGTTCATATTTTTCAATTAAAAAATTATGCTATATAAATATAATTTTTATTTATGAATTTATTTGACTAATTTTTATGTTTATTTATATTTTGATTTCTCTACTATAGAATTACATATTTTTAATTATATATTTTTGTAGTCACTTGAAAGTTTGTATTTTATAGCGCGGTGTTGAATGACCTTGTTAAAATAATGAATGATTTTTTCCTTGATCATTATTTAAACTATACATTTATTTTTAAAAAAGATGTCATAAATTAGAAGATTCGAAATTGTCATTCGACTATAACATGCATTTCTCGATGACTTTCTCTTCCTGAATGATCTTTAATGATTTAAACAACGGAAAATGACCTAAAATACCTTTGAACTATTGGAAATGTTACAAAAGTATCCTCCATCCACCTATTGGCTCCCAAATACCCCTGACATTCACCTATTGGCTTCCAAATACCCTTCCATCCACCTTTGGGTCCAATATTGATCACTTTTATAGCGGATTATCATTTAAATAATTTTTTTAAATACCTGGCAACTATCTATTGACTACAATTTAATTACTTAAATTAATTTACAAACTCATCCATTATACCCTATCGAAATTGACTACACTTGACTCAAGATAATTATATCCGATCCTAATTAACTACACCCATCTCAAATTACATTTACCCCATCGATTAAAACAAATACACCCTTCATTCCCAACATTTCACTTCCTCTTTCAACCTTACTTCCCCAATATATTCACTTAAATCTCAAAAAACGCTACCTAAATACACTCGTGTATCACCATAAAAAATCATGAGTGTTTTGGTGATTTCTTATGGTGAAACATGTGTGTATTTAGGTATTATTTTTCGAGATTGTAGGCGAATATATTGGGGAAGAAGGTTGAAAGATGAAGTGAAATGTTGGGAATGAAGGGTGTATTTGTTTTAATCGATGGGGTAAATATAATTTGGGACGCGTGTAATTAATTAATTTGGGTCGGGTGTGGTTGATTTGGGTCGTATATAATTAATAATGAGTGAGTTTGTAAATTAATTTAAGTAATTAAATTGTATCCAATAATTGGTTGCCATGTATTTAAAAAAATATTTGAATGAGAATTCGTTATAAAAGTGGTCAATATTGGTCCCAAAGATGGATGACAGAGGTATTTGGGAGTCAATAGGTGTATGTCAGGGGTATTTGGGAGCCAATAGGTGGATGAAGGGTAATTTGTACCATTTCCAATAGTTCAAGGGTATTTTAGGCCCTTTTCCGTTTAAACAAACATCATTTCTCGATGGCTCTCTATTCCTAAACGATCTTTTATGAATTAATCAAACATTGATCTATCTATTTTCGTTTTTATAAAGTTTACAACATTCAATTCGACGGCATAGAGTTTATATTTTCTCAAGAAATTCACAAGTTTTCAAAAAATACCACTATGAAAATTAATGAACAATTTAAATAAGTTGGACCTGTTATAACACAAAATTGGGTAAATAATAAGTAAATGATCGTTTTGATTGAAAATTGTTGATCATAATATTCGTCCATTCATCAATTTGCACCATTCAAGTTATAATATGAACCCTTTGTGTTAGTTTTTTTGGGGTAATGAAGAAACATCAAAAAGTAAAGAAAACACTTAATAAAGTAAAATATAGAGGCAATCCTAACAAAATCTCTACAGTTGAGTATGAATGTCATTTTCTTTTCATAGCATACAAAAATTATATTTACACCGATTAAAGCCACAATTCTCCTTATCATCCATTTTCAAATTTGTTGATACAAGTAATACAATACAATTAGTCATAGTGGCTTCCAAAATAATAAATATATAGTAAAAAGACAAGAAGTATCTTACTAACACTTGTTTTATGAGATTAAATTTATGATTGAGTAATGCTCGCATTGAACATGGAATGAATTGAACTTATATGTGGTTATTATTTTTTCAAAACATTGCTTATTCTTATCCTGTGTAAAACTCTATAGCGACCTAAAGTATTAAAAAGTACCTCAGTCCAATTCACTTGTAGAATAGATATAAACTATCCCAGGGAAGCTTTTATCAATCTCCTCACAATTTTTAGTCAAGTTGAATATTTTTGGATTTTCCTTTAAAATTTTGGATACTTCGTCTCATATTTTGCTCTAGTTACATAAGGAAAACAGTTTACCTTGCAATACAAAAAACAGATGGTTTTCCATAAGTATAGTGCAACATTGCAATACAAAAAAACAGATGGTTTCTTGATTGTCGAAAGTTATGGCATAACAAACATAAATGATCAACAATCATACTTTATTTGACAATTCTATCAACTATAAGTAATCTATTTCGCAGATGCAACCACATTATGGATAAGTAATCTGTGTGACCTAATACATAGTTGCTTCTTAGTGGAGGGGGCATTCCTAAATACTTGAATGGCAAAGCAACAAGGAAGAAGAAACATTAGAATGAAATAAAAAGGAAAAAATCGAGCCCATTGAATGCACCCCTTAAAGAAATTATTCTCCTTTAGTACTCGAGGTTTAAAGAAATAAATCCTCTCAGGATAGAACAATTTTATTCACCAGTGTATTGATACAAAAACAATGGTGTCAGTGAGCCACTCAACATGAGAAAAGTACACGAATATTTAATTGTGCAGAAGAAAAAGAAGTTTAGAATTTTTGTTGTTTTAAAATGAGAGAAAACCCATATATTTATAGACAACAAAGGATAGTGTGAACAAATGCTTATTGTACCTTATCGAAAATGTCACAACTCTTCGGAAAGGCCACAACCTTTCTAACTGTTATAACCTTTTATAAAAGTCGTAACTCTTCATAAAAGTCACAACTTTTCATAAAAATCACAACTTTTCACGAAAGGGGAAGACTAGTTTTGGAAATAAATGAATTAAAAGGAAATTCTGATTTGTGGTGGCGCCACGTAGGTGGCCTTAAGTTTTTTTTAAAAATAAATATATATGATTAAAATATAGATAATTTTAATATTTTACAATTTAAAAGTGATATGTGCTTAAATGAAGTGACATAAATAACAAATTATCTTTTGCTTTAACAAACTTAAGATGAAATTTTTTATTTTTAAGCTAAATAAGATGAAATTTTTATTCTTAAACGCAGACGGTACAATCACAGGAATGCACACACAAAAATATCTAAGTTAAATAAGATGAATTTTTATTTTTAAGAATGAATAACCAAAGTGTCACGACTAAGAGCTAGAAAGTTGCAATTCGGTGAATTCGTACGCAAGTTACTGAATTGGATCCCTTTCATAGATGGGAATTGACGTAAGTCAATCCATAACCTAGAACAACAAGTAATTAATATAAGGGTAGAGACACATCGATAACAATAATTTAATAACAGAAACATAATGAGATAGTAGAAACAAGAAAAATGATATATATATATATATACACACACACACACACGATAGATCCCTCCTAGAACCTAGAAGTCACAAGTACATAACTGTCTAAATAAAAGAGTACAAGTCCCAAAAGTAAACATACATACATAGCTTGTCTCAAAATGCAAAAGACTAGCTATCCAAAATACTGAAGGAAACAAGTAAGTCTAGGATGCTAAGTGCTCACCCTAGCTTTCGATCCAAGCTGCAACAAGCTCGAGTAATCAACGGTGGTAGCTGGTGTTCGGAGCATCACGAAATAGATGTAGAGTGTAGCATGTGTACCAAAACAACATGTATTCGGTAGGCATCATAGGATGACTGAGCAGGAAAAGTAAAAGAAAATATGAAATGATAGAATATAGACACAAGTAAAGTCAAATCAAAATTTAAAAGAAAAACACACGATCGTACCAAGACAAAAAAGAACAAAGTACAACTAAACTAAACCTAACTGGACCCCATAAACTCAAAAGGTACACTCGCGTGCAAAATGAAGTAAAAACCTGAATGGACCCCCATAAGCTCAGCATGTACACAAAATAACTAAAACTACTAAGAATAAGATACTGTGAGTCCAAATCCAGAGAAGGCATAAATTGTCACGACCCAAGCCTAGGGCCTAGACGTGACCGGCGAATGGGGAACCCAAAGGGACCCCAAGCAAGCCTCATAGCGTATCATTACACGTCCTTGGTCGCGGAAGCAATTAAAATGACCATAAGCAATAAGTATAATCAAAGGG
>JAJOOO010009386.1:0-25846 GCA_029582685.1 Solanum piurae | reverse complement strand
TTTTTTTTTTACAATGGCAGCGATTTTTACTAATTAAATTTTTTTTTTTTAACAAAATCGCTGCTGTGGCAGCGATTTTTAATAAAAAAAAAAAAAAATTGTTTTTTTACAAAATCGCTGCCACAGCAGCGATTTTTAATTAAAAAAAAGAAATTTTTTTTTAGACGAAATCGCTGCTTGGGCAGCGATTTTGTCAGAGGAAAATCGCTGCGTCAGCAGCGATTTTGCCCTTTTGGTTAAAAAAAAAAGTGATGTGCCCTTTTGGAATTTTTGACAATTTTTTTTGCCCTTTAGGCTCCGGACTCATGTTTCTTACCATATTTTGTGGGTTGGATATACGTATCTGGCTCTTCGAGATACATAATTATGTGTATATAATCTATCGATAATGATGTTCTTTCTCCCAGCCATGCATTTGTTGGCCATGGCGTTTTGGAGTTGATTATAT
Organism: Solanum piurae; assembly: GCA_029582685.1. NCBI lineage: Eukaryota > Viridiplantae > Streptophyta > Magnoliopsida > Solanales > Solanaceae > Solanum > Solanum piurae. The sequence continues at coordinate 25,398 of JAJOOO010009386.1, read as the reverse complement.
ATTAAATGTGAGAGGAGATATAGTGAGCCGATTTGGAGTGAAAAGTAAATTCACAAGATGATTAAGTGGTTAAGACTCTATTTTAGATTATTATTGAGAAGTAATATATCTTACTCTAAATTTGATATATAACTAATAAATAATGAGATAATAGAAAATTATTTAAAAAGTATAAATTGAATTAATTAATATGAAATGAATATATGCTTAATTAGGTATTTTACCCTTTTATTACTGTTTGGTTGGTTGGTTAGTGATAGTATACCAATTAATTTAAGTACTTTATTAATTTTTTCATCGAATTGGAAAGAGCAAGAAATGACTTGTGAGTTGTGACTCACAATGTGATTATATTGGTCTTTTTATATTTGTTGGGACTAGAATAATATACGAGTGTTTGACTAAAAGGTGGTTGACATAAGCACATAGATCATATCTTTCTAGTTTCTAGTTTAGATCGAAATGAAATCCCCCAAATATCGTAGGATAATTTTTAATTTGATGGTTAGTAGCTAATGGAATTCCCCAAATTTCAAACTTACTATATTTATATAAATTATGTCTCATATTCGTAATATTCACTAAAATAAATGATAAAATAACAAGCAATGAAATCACAATTTTTTTAGTCTAAATACAAATAAAATATATAGCTTCAAAGATAAATTTTTCAAAAGAGATGAATTCTCTCCCACTTATATTATTCATGCTCAATAGAGAAAGCTAGTTTAGCCTAACTTCGTCTTGTGTAGTTTTTTTAATTTATTTTCTATTTGATATGTACATTCAAATTTAATTAAATTAGAATTCGCATAAAAAAAAATCACATTATCTCGTGTAAATGTGTTACTATTTTGTTGCTTGGTCAGTGCTAGTTACAATAAAGAATCTATGGATTTTCCCATTGAATTGTGTGAAAGTACTTTTATATTTTAGGTAGCAAAAACACATTAATTAAGCTCAAGAATTTGAATATTAAAAAAATATCTCTCTAGAAAGTACAAAGCAAATTGAAGATAAGAGGGTTTTTGTCAAGGGTGGTTTAAAGACAATATCTTATTATTTATATCTTTTGCATTTTTTCTTTATAGGAATTGATAAAGATATATCGTGCACCTTGAATATGATATATCTTCCTTTAATTAGTTTGTTGTATTGACAATATTTTTTCTTTATAGGAATGTGACAATAAAGCAACTATCTCCATGACCAAGAATCCAACATTCCATAGCAGGACAAAACATATTGATATTCGTTATTATTTTATTCGTGATTTGGTAGCAAAGGAGGAAATATTGTTGGAGTATTGCAAGACACAAGACCAGCTGGCAGATCTACTTACCAAGGCTTTATCTAAAGAAAATTTTTGCTATTTCAGAGGATTATTTGGTGTCTATAGTTTTGAATCAAGAGGGAATGTTGAAAAGTGATTCAAAACAAAGTAGGAACACGTAAATTAGGACATTGATAGTTTGGTTGAACTAGTCTTCTGCATTCTGTTAGGTAGTTTCCTAGTGTAGTTTAGATCGAAATGAAATCCCTCAAAATATCGTAGGATGATTTTTAATTTTATGGCTAGTGGTTAATGGAATTCCCCAAGTTTCAAACTTACTATATTCATATAAATTATGTCTCATATATTTATAAATATCACATTCGTAAAATTCACTAAAATAAATTATTTAATTGATAAAATAACAAGCAATGAAATCACAATTTTTTAGTCTAAATACAAATAAAATATATAGCTTCAAAGATAATTTTTTCAAAAGAGATGAATTCTCTCCCAATTATACTATTCATGCTCAATAGAGAAAGCTAGTTTAGCCTAATTTCGTCTTGTGTAGTTTTTTTATTTTATTTATTTAATATTCGATATTTACATTCAAATTCAATTAAATCAGAATTCGCATAAAAAAAATTCCACATTATCTCGTGTGATTGTGTTACTATTTTGTTGCTTGGTCAGTGCTAGTTACAATAAAGAATCTATGAATTTTCCCATTGAATTGTGTGAAAGTACTTTTATATTTTAGGTAGCAGAAACACATTAATCAAGCACAAGAATTTGAATATTAATTTTATACCCCTTTTCGGCCAACGTGGCACTATCTTGTGGGCCCAACGCGTGTTGACTTTTTTTTCAAAAACAGTGCCACGTAGGCCGAAAAGGGGTAGAAAGTTAATTAAAAAATAAGTTCAGGGGGATAATAGGACCTTAGTAAAGGTTAGGTGTGTCTCAGGAATTTTGGGTATAGGCTGGGGGTACTTATGCATTTTCCCTATTATTTAGTATATCGTTTGTATTTTTTCTTTTTAGGAATTGATAAAGATATATCGTGCAATTTGAATATGATATATCTTCTTTTAATTAATTTGTTGAATTGAGAATAATTTTTTATAAAATGAAAGTAAAAGAAAAAAAGAAGGGGTGACATAAGCACATAAGTCATCTTATTGTTCTCACCACCTTTAAGATATAGTCAAAACTATGGGGTTTTTTTATGAAGCATAACATGATTGATACATTCCTAAGCATAAAAAGTGTCACATTGGGGGATAATCTGATCCCTCAATATGGATAACTTCGTATCCAGCATACTTAAACCGAAAACTCCTAATTAAAAATATACATATTATTCTACCACGGCCTTATATTATTATATAATAAATATAACCTTCAACAACTCATATTTATTGAATTATATTTAATTGAGATTAAGTCGTCGGTCAGCATGGAAAACCTAAAAATATTAGACAACTAAATTGTTGATCAAGAAACATTGTACTACTTTCTTGGTTGTATTTAATTTAATTATAAAATACACATATATTATATTTTAAACAATTTTCCCATCTATAAAAGAAGACAAGAATCAAGAACAAAAAATTCAACACATACATAGAGGAAATATTAGTAAAAGCCAAAGAAACTTAATTAAGTTGTGAGATGGTAGGAGTGAAGTTGCTAGGTGTTTCATTGAGCCCTTTTAGTCGTAGAGTTGAATGGGCTCTCAAGATTAAAGGTGTTGAATATGAATTTGTTGAAGAAGATTTACATAACAAGAGTCCTCTTCTTCTTGAATATAATCCAATTCACAAGAAAATCCCAGTGCTAATTCACAATGGCAAGCCAATTTGTGAGTCAATGGTGATTGTTGAATACATTGATGAGACATTTGAAGGACCTTCCATCTTGCCTAAAGATTCTTATGATCGAGCTATAGCTCGTTTTTGGGCTAAGTTCTTTGATGATAAGGTGAATTTTTTTAATTTTGAGTTTATATATACTCCAAAACCTAAATAGTACTCCATATATTTCAATTTATATGACATAAATTTGATTTCATTTTTTACCGCGATTAATCATATGCATCTTCAATATTTTTAACAGTTAATTGTGATTTACTAAATATGCATGTTATCTTTTACAGACGAAGTAACATGTTTGAATGCACAATCAAAATAAAAAAGCTTGACTCTCAAAATTTAAACTATATCATACAAATTGAGATAATGGGAGTACATTTTAAATACTTCCTCCATTCCAAATTGACTACGCGATCTCTTTATGTATTTTTTAAATTATTAATTATTGTAACTTACACTAATTTTTACATAATTTTGCAGTGCATGCCAGTAATGGGTAAAGCTATATTTGGCAGTGGAGAGGAGTCAGACAAAGCTAAAGAGGAATTGGGTGATTTAATAAAGATTCTTGAAAATGAGCTAAAAGACAAGAAGTACTTTGTTGGTGACAAATTTGGATTTGCTGATATGGCTGGAAATTTGATGGCATATTGGATGGGAATTGTTGAAGAAGCATCTGGTAATATTTTTGTGACAAATGAAAAGTTTCCAATTTTTTGTAATTGGAGAAATGAGTACATTAATTGTAGCACAATCAAAGAATATTTACCTCCAAGAGATGCAATACTTGCACATTTCAAAGCTCGTTTTGAAGCTGCAGCAGCTGCCCAAAAATAAAAACTATCTACTTAGTGAATTTTTTGAGTTCTTATTTTGTGTGGCAATAAAACTACCTTATGTTAGTAGGTAGTATGTTGTTGTTTTTTGAAAGTTTGTAAGTGAGTGCATGTGAGTCATCTTATTGTATTCTTTCCCAAGTAGTTGAGTTTGGAAACAAAAGATGGTTGAGTGGACTCCTAATTAATGGAGTATTAATCAGTTATCTTTGCATTAATTATATTATAATTATTTTTTGTGCAATATATATTTGATTTGATATATTAAAAATAATACTGTTGGAAAAGGTTTGAGGGGAAACTATGTCTTTGATTATGCTATGAGTTATATATAACTTAATATCAAGAGAGAAATATTTTAAAAAACACTCTTGAACTTGACGTTAATTATTAGTTTCGTCCATGAACTGTTAACACCTTAAAAACACACCTCTACTTGACTAATTAAACTTAGATACATCCCTGATTCGCCTCTTGACAAAGTAAATGGTCTCAAACCCTTATAGGAGTATGTAGTTTTTAATAAAAAGTCGAGAGAAATGTTGAAAACACTCCTAAACTTGAAAAGAATTTAGAGGTGAATTTCACTCATTGCAAGATTAGGGATGTATTTAAGTTTGATTAGTCAATTAAATGAGTGTTTTTAATAGTCCAAAAATGAAAGCAATAATAGGAGTGTTCACAATACATCTCTCTAATATCAAACAAAATATATAACTAATAAAAGCATTAATCATACATAAATTAAAAAACAAAACAAAATAAAATATTAATAATACATGAAACTATTACATATATATTTGTTTTTCTAATACATCTTATTTAACAACCCAAAAAAAAATAAAAAATGAAGATAAGTCGCCCGTCAACATATGGAAGAGTCAAAAAGTGGGACAATCCATTTGTTTGTATCCATTTATGAAAAGAAGACAATGAAATCTCACCACACACATAAATTTCATCAACATAGAGAAGTAGTAAAAAAAAAAAACGTTTAATTTCCATCTATAAAAGAATACAATGAATTCAAGAATGAAAACTCAGCTCACATACATAAATTTCATCAACATAGAAAAGTAGTAAGAAAAAAAAGCCTTTGTCACCTAAATAGTTTCGTTCTTGAACTATTGACAGTCTTACTGAAATATGACAGAAGTGAAATTGATTGGCGTTACACTGAGCCCTTTTAGTCTAAGAGTTGAATGGGCTCTGAAATTTAAGGGAGTTGAATATGAATTTATAGAAGAAAATCTACAAAACAAGAGCCCTTTGCTTCTTGAATCCAATCCAATTCACAAAAAAATTCCAGTGCTAATTCACAATGGAAAGCCCATTTGTGAGTCTATGGTAATTCTTGAATATATCGATGAAACATTTGAAGGTCCTTCCATCTTACCTAAAGACCCTTATGATCGTGCTATAGCTCGTTTTTGGGTTAAGTTCCTTGATGATACGGTAAATTCGTTTGATTTACCTTATATATAATAAACTTGAGTATTACTTTTTTATACTACTTGTACAATTTAACATGTCATATCAAATATTTTTTGTTTTTAAATACTACTAGATTAATTATAAGCTTTGATTATTTATTATTTTTATGAATTTGCAAATTACTAATGTTTAGCATTAAAATTTATTACTCCTTTTGTTTTAATTTACGTGGCATTTTTCGAATTTCAAGATTCAAACAAGTCTAATTTTGATTAGGATTTTTTCATCTATCTTTTAAATTTTTCAAGTTGTCAATCATTAATTGTGACTTATACTACGTTTTACATAGTTTTCAAATATATAAATTTCATTTCTAAAATTTGAATATTCCACGGCCAAATTTATGGTCAAACTTAAGTTGTTTAACTTTCGAAATTCTAACTATACCACATTAATCGAGTGATTTTGTAGTGTATACCACTACTGGGGAAAGTATTGTTTGGCAAAGGAGAGGAGGCAGAAAAATCCAAAGAAGAATTTGGTGAACTATTGAAGATTCTTGATAATGAGTTAAAGGATAAGAAGTTTTTTGTGGGTGACAAATTTGGATTTGCTGATGTTGCTGCTAATTTTATGGCATTTTGGTTTGGAATTCTTGAAGAAGCCTCTGGAGTTGTTTTAGTAACAAGTGAAAAATTACCAAATTTTTGTGGTTGGAGAGATGAGTATATTAATCGCAGTCAAGTTAAGGAATATTTACCTTCAAGAGATGTGTTACTTTCCCATTTCCAATCTCGTTTCCAATCTCCCAAATGAAAAATATCAAGATTGGTTGTGCCAATAAAACTACCTTATGTTAAACAAAAGTATGTATGTTTCAATAATATACACTTATTAGTATGGTTGGCAGTCAATATTGTATGAGAGTGTAATTTCTTCCATCTATAAAATCATTTATTATAGAAATCTTTTTTTTTTCGTTTTCATAATGAAAAGGTGCTAAGTCTTTTATCATTTTGGGATTAAGGTATTTTTTTGCAGGACCTCGTCGTAGTATCGTCATCATAGTAGACTTAATTATAGATCATCTTCTGGAATCATATAGGACCAGGTTCTTATTGATATGTATATTTGAATACCTAAATTATTCAATAATTAAATTTAAAAAAAATTTCTCATAATATCATATTTATTTAGATTTGAATATCTTAATCTAATAAAGATAAATATTTTATCCTCAAAATGGATCAACCAATCATAAATGGACAGAACCTTTAACCACTACCTCACATTTATTTAGACTTATATATAATAATATAATTGATGAAAAGTCGTTGGTCACAGTAGAAGCATTAAATTAGACAACTTAATTATGTAAGTAGTTCATTGGAATTACTTGATTGCAAACATAATTTTTTTTTTCTTTCACTCTCTAAAACTAAGGCAAAAATAACAAAGTTGTGATATGGAAGAAATAAAATTGCTTGGTGCTTCACTTAGTCCATTTACTCATAGAGTTGAATGGGCTCTCAAGATTAAGGGAGTGGAATATGAACTTATAGTAGAAGATCCACAAAATAAGAGTCCTCTTCTTCTTGAATCTAATCCAATTCATAAGAAAATTCCAGTGCTAATTCATAATGGAAAGCCAATTTGTGAGTCAATGGTGATTGTTGAATACATTGATGAGACATTTGAAGGCCCTTCCATATTGCCTAAAGAGCCTTATGATCGTGCTATAGCTCGTTTTTGGGCTAAGTTCCTTGATGATAAGGTAAATTTACCTGAATTTAAGTTACATACATACATATTTTGTGTAAGAAATTTTCATATTAGTAGTATTGATCAATTTGTTAGCAGATTAGTTATTCTTTTTGTCAGGTTATGTATTATACTTCCTCTATTTGAATTTGTTCCGCTTGATTCAAAATAGGAGGAGATCAAACTGTTCGATTTGAAATAAACTTTACATAGATAGAATAAATAAAAAAGTACTATATAAGTCACAATAATTAATAATTCAAAATATTTAGAAAGTACTTGAAAAAATTATGATCAAAGAAAATGTATTTTGACTGTCTAGATAGTAACTAAAACAAAAAAATTGAAATGAAAAGAGTAAACTAATTAATATCTACTAACAGTATAGAGAACTTTTATTTTATCAGGTAAAGTTAACCTCTACTTGTTGTATCGTATAGTATTCCTTATTTCAAGATTACAAATCTCACATTTTATGAAAAGTTATGTGTAGATATCATTTGGACAATCTAATTGTGTAAAATAATTCTGACAATATATAAGTTAAACTCGTGCTTATAATAAGAATTTACTTTAATTGTAATGATCTGATTGTGTAAATATTTTTATCGAAACTCAAAATTTAGAGTGTTTTGTAGTGTTTGCCAACAATGGGAAAGGCTCTATTAGGCAATGAAGAGGAGCAAGAGAAAACTAAAGAGGAGTGTAGTGAGCTGTTGAAAATTCTTGATAATGAGCTCAAGGATAAGGAATTTTTTGTTGGAGATAAAATTGGATTTGTTGATATTTTTGCAAATGTATTGGCATTTTGGATGGGAATAATTGAAGAAGCCTCTGGTGTTATTTTGGTGACAAATGAGAAATTTCCCAATTATTATGCTTGGAGAGATAATTACATTAACTGCAGCCAAGTCAAAGAATATTTACCTTCAAGAGAAGAATTATTTTCACATTTCCAATCTAGATTTCACTCTACATCAACTACTAAATGAACAACCTCTCTTGTGAAATATCAAGATTTTGTGTGGTTGCAACAAAGTACTACTTGTAGGCTAATAAGAGTTATGTTGTTATCTTCCCTTTTTCCAAAATAGTGCAGTACTCTATCAGAGCACTTTAATTGTCGTTCTTGCTAAAAATAAAATATTTGAAGTCTGTTTGAATTGACTTATTGCTTTTGGTTTATAAGTCATAAAGTAGGATTTCTAACTTATGATTTTTGTTATTTTGACTTAAAAACAAGTGCTTATAACTACTTTTTAATTTTATTCAAACACTTCAAAAATAATTAAGAGCTATTTTAGCTTTAAAACACCTAAAATAAATCTAATTAACAAAAAAAAAAATTGAAAGTAATACACATTTACTAATTAGCATAGAAATGTTGAGCACATACATATACTTTAAAGTAACCACGTTTTGCCTAATTTTTGTGTTCCTTGCTAAAGATTCCTCTTTGCGTAATCGTTTTGTCGATCTTCTACGAATGTAAACTGAATGCTATTTGTACCTGCAAAATTGAAGACATAGTTAAAAAAAATCGTCAAGGATTTTTTATTATTATTATTATTATGGAGTCTGTTTCCATCACAAGAGGAAGGTAATTGTTTTGCACACAATACAATAAACCACTTCTAAAAGCTTTCACTTCAGCTTCTAAGGCATTGCAAAATGTCATACAAACCGTTTGTCTTAACATTTCCCAAGCACTTCCAACAGTCAAAAGTTAATTCATATTTATTCATCGTTAAAACATTAATTTTATATTTTTATATTAATCAATATTAAGTGACACACTTTAACTAACATATATTATTAATTATCTGTAATACACTCGTCGTCTTCAAATTCTGAATTCACCTTTGGCCGAAGCTTTGTTATGATTATGTATCTTCACCTTTCCAAACTAGTGGAGTATATTTTATCATATAAATTCTCATTAAATTGGAAATAAATGTTTGCGTCTTAATACATTTCAAACTTAACAGATTCAAGATTGGCTGCCTAACAAAAATACTACTAGTCAACGGCGGGATATATAATTATAATATATAAACAAACAAAAAATTATAGTAATATATATATTTTTTATTATTTCAATTTATATGACTTATTTATGTATTAATGATACATTAAATATATTATTTTAAAAAAAAATTGTTTATATTACTAGAAATTTTTGGATGACCGACAGAATTTTATAATTCAGAATTTCTAAAATACAAGTGTCTCATGCCAAATGTAGATTAATGTCTTTTCTTACCTACGCAACAACAAAACTTACTAATATTTTTGAATTAATTGTTTCCCAACAATTACTGTATCACTTTAAAATTTTATAATTATTTTCAATCATATTTTTTAATATTAAAATAGTTTTTAATACTACTCAGATAATTAAGAAATATCTAATAAACAAAGCCAACTTAATAAATTATATCTTATACTTTTTAATAATAACCATGAAAAAGGCTAAAATAACAATTAAAATAAAACGGACAGTTAAAAGTATTTTTTAAAAGTAGAAAAGAAAACTTGGAACAATTATAATAGGACAGTGAAAAGTAGTTTTAAAAAAAAAAAAGTAACTTTTTTTGTCTTATTTTATGTGTAATCGTTTTTAATTTGTTAAATTTTAAAAAAGAAAGTTTTTTTAAAAAATTCATATCTAAAATAATTATAAGATAGATGTATAGCTATAAATTATTTTTAATTATAATAATATGAGAAAAGGGTAATGCTAAATGGCCAAAAAAATTTGTCAGAATTTGGCCAGAAAATTTTAAAAACTATAATATCTTTTTTTATTTTAAAATTAACTGATCTTTTTCCATTTTTTAGTTAAAATGTATTAAAGTTAAAATGATAAAAATATTTAAAAAGGTATAATAACAAAGAAAAAATACCATTCTGATCAAATTTTGGGGCCAAAATGATTTTTCCTTTTAAACACGTGTAAGATAGAGATGTAATGAAAAGCCAACTAACTCCAAATACATATTTTTTTTCCCTATAAGAAGGACAAAAGTCTAAAATGAAAGTATTGCAAAACTTTGAGCAATTAAGAAGTAGGAAAAAAAATGGAAGAAGTAAAATTGTTAGGTTTTTGGGTAAGTCCTTTTAGTGTAAGAGTTGAAATGGCCCTAAAACTTAAGGGTATTGAATATGAGTTCATTGAAGCACAACTTCCAATAAAAAAGTGTCCTAAAATTGTCAAGTATAATCCTATTTACAAAAAAGTTCCTGTATTTTTGCACAATGGAAAGCCAATTTCTGAGTCTCTAGTGATTCTTGAATATATTGATGAAAATTGGAAAGATGGTACATCTCTTCTACCAAAAGATCCTTATCAAAGAGCCATGGTACGTTTTTGGGTTAAGTTTATGGATGAAAAGGTATGTTTTCGAGTTTATTCCATTAAAAACGTATCTGAACTATTACTTTTTCACGAGTTTCATATCTTATTCACGAGTTTAATCTTCATGTATCAATTGCTCTCCTTTACTACTAGAATTATAGGCAAGACATGTCTAATTGAGCAGTAATCTTTCTGTTTCATATTAGTTGATTATTTATTTTTATAGATAAGATATATGAAGTCAAGATCTATGTGTTTGTTGTGAAATAAGATATTTTTGCAGAAAGTTAAGTCATTTTCCAGTACCAAATATCTAAATATTTTCCATTAAAAGGGAAATTGACTTCTGAATTTTAGTGGTGTCACTACATAATAAAAGATGATTTTTAGCGGCAATTAATTAACGACAATAGCTCAATTGTCACTAAATATATATTTTTAGCGGTAATTAGTACTTTTTGTATATGTCCTTAAATCATTTAGCGACATTGGATTTAATGATACTTAACTAATGTCGGTAAGACTTAAGCACTCTTTATAAATGTGTTTATTTATTGCCGTTAAAAGTTATTTTTGTGGGGATACGAAGACAAAGTTATACCAAATATACCTTTTTGGTGGAATAAAATGTTGTGTACTCTTTTTGGTGGAAAATTTTCAATAAAAAATATTTTTCTTATAATAGAACAGAGAAAATGATTTTATTTGTGGAAAATATTTTCCACTCTACCAATGGGGCCGGACCTTGAAATGTTTTCTTTCCATTAATTTTTTTTGTTTTAATTTATTTGTCTTGCAATTCTCTGATTTCAACTTTCCATGTGACATTTTGTTCTTGAGACCACAAGATTAGTAAACATTTGGTATATTTTACACATCTTTAATTTGAGATGGTAAGTTTGAAAAGTCTATTTTTTTAGACTTCGTGTAAGATCAAAATCAGATAAACAAATTATAACGAAATGAGTAATAATGATGATGATCATTTTCAAGTACTACTTAATAATTAACAAGTGTTCATTGTCAAATTTCAGTGCTTGCCAGAGATACTAAAACTTTGTTATGACAGCAATTATGAAGTAAAGGTGAAAGCCATGGGAGAACTTCAAGAGCTACTAAAACGTTTTGAGAATGAATTGATCAAAGATAATAATAACATTTTCTTTGGAGGAGAAAATAAAGTTGGATATATGGAAATTGTTTCCATTTTGATAACTTATTGGCTTGGAGTTATGCAAGAAGCATTGGAAGTAGACATATTGAACAAAAAGGAATTTCCAAATATATGTGGATGGGCTGATAAGGTGATGAGTTGTAGCTTTATGAAGGAAAATTTGCCACCTAGAGAAAAATTACTTGCAATTTACAAAGAATATGCCCAACCACTTGTGCTACCAAATAATGAACTTTCTCAATAAACAAATCACACACACAAATAATTGTATTGAAATCCTCAAGGAAAAGTTGTGGTTGATTAGAGTGTGATCATGTGTGTGTTTTTTTGTTTGTGTAATTGTTCATCTTGTAATGGTGAAATGGTTCAAAGATGAAATGAAATAAACTAAATGTTGCATTTTTATGGTCATATTGCGTTTCTTAAATTAGGGATGTGCAACAATCGAACTTAAATCGGAGTGAAAAAAATGTTATTGGATTATTGTTATTGTGCTATTGGATTAACGGGTTTTTAATAATTTTATTGATGCAACATAACTAGACTCTACACGTCTACATACTTCAAACTTCATGGTACTTCTACTTCACATCATAAATTTCATGTTATGTCTTGGCTTTAACATGTAATTGTAGCCTTCGTATTATGCTCTTATTGATGCAATTTTTCATTATCTTTCTTGTTTCATTATATCAAAGAATTTACAGCTGATGAAATTGAACCACTAACAATCAAAAATCGATAAAAATATCTTATTAATTTGTTGTTGATTTAGCGTATTTTAAAATTAAAAATTAATAAATCAAATTAATAATACATAATTGAACTGAACCGATCGATGCACACCTTATTTAAAATAAAGATGTGTAAACAAGATTTGTTAAGAAGAATGGTCCTTGAATTATTGAGGGGATGGGGATATTCGTTTATGGTCAATCATCTACATGACCAGGGCAACCCACCTTAATTTGTCAAGAAGAATGGTGCTTGAATTATTTAGGGGATGGGCATAAAGCCTATGGATTGAGATAATATGGTGGACATTCGTTTATGGTCAATCATCCACATGACCAGGGGCGAACCAGGAGTCATTCGACACCGCTTCGTTAAAAATTTATATATATATATATATATATATATACAAAAATCTGAAAAAGTAAAAAAAAAAAGTACAAATATGATTAATGACACTCTTTGAACAAGATAGCTCATTGGCTTGTTGGTTTGCATAGGGAGTGAAACAGTTATTCCAATCATTGCACACGAGTTTGAATCCTAACGGCGACTTTTATTTTTATTTTTGGGGGCAGAAAAGTTTATCAAAATGATTCGAACCTCCAACCTCACAATTCCTATTTAAATTAGCCTAAAATAAACCAATTGAACTAGAATACAACTTATTACCTATTATAGAAATTTTGTTACTTGGTCAAATTGAAATTGGACACAATAATAAGTTATAAAGTAAAACCTAAGTTGAAAACAAACCTCCAAGTTTGCAAATTGCAAGTGCTGCTGTGTTGAAAGCTTAATGCTGCTGCGATTTTCTCTTAATTGTAAGTTCACTTTTCTTTTTATTCAAAGAGTACATGTAAAAATCCTAAGAGAAATTACATGTAAAATCCTTCATCTTATTTGAAAATGGTATCATCATAAGTTCATATTTTAACCAAACAAAACCTTACCATTGCCTGGAAAAATCTGGATCCCTAATAATAGTCACATGATATGGCGCATTATTCATTACATAATTGGTAACACTTCCCAAGAGTATCCTGTTTTATCAAGAAATAAAAATTCAAATGTTAAATGCCAGTACTACTTGAATATAATAAAGATACGATCCTTGAATCTAACTTTGGACAGATCTCCGTTAAAAAGAATTACCTTTGGAGGGCACTGAGGCCTCTGCTACCCATAACAAAGGAATTCAACTGCAGATCATGAATACCTTGACACAGTTTCTCCCTAGCATCTCCCCAATATAATTTAATACCAACATTTATCTATACAAAAATCAAATGAATAATAATAAATTAAAATTATCAACAAAAAATAAAATGAAAAGGGTAGATTAGTTATTGAAAATTAACCTGTTTTTGCCTAGTAGCAGTATCAAGCATATCAAGAAGTTCAATATCAGTCTCCACATCATAATAGTGTAACACCTCAGCCTTCCTAAACTCCACCAATGGAATTAAAGCTTATCCAAACAAAACAAAATTAAACTATTAACATCCTGATCTAGTGACAAAGCTATAATTCTTATTAACGGATTTAAAATATGAAAAAATAAACACATAAAAAAATCAGTTCAACTAAAAAATAACTATAGATTACAAGTACGTGTATAATTCAAACAGAGATAAAGGGGTTTCTAGATTTTGAAACTCTTTAATGAAAATTCTGGATCGGATAACAATTCTGCTTTTTGAAAAATCCATTGCAATACCAATTCTCTTGTCTTCCGCCATTTTTGCTTCTTGAATTTTCTTCTCCTTTTTTTGTGTGTGAAAACTTAAAAGCTATATTGTATGAGGTGTTACACTACTTTTTCAAATGATGTGATATGGTTTGGATAAGGAGAATCAAATATATTCAACTTCCACTATAAATTCAAATATGAAATCTTTAAATTGGTCATTGATTATATTTTATTGTGAAAATTAAAAATGAAAAGAATTAATTATCGAAGTGAGAAATAATATCTAGAAGTTGAAGTTTTATTTTTCATGAAATCAATTAGAGTCAATTTTAATTTTTTGTGAGTAATTTAAAATTTTAAAAAACAAGTGATTTTTTTAAAATTTTATTTTAGAAATTACTAAAAAATATTGGGAAAAAAAATTAAAATTTTATGACTAGACATATTTTCTGAAGTTTAACTCTAAAAATGACTTTTAAAAAAACAAGTTAAATACCATCATAAATTTTTAGAAATTATATTCACATATTTCAAAACTATATAAAGCATAAAAATATATTGTTTAAAACATTTAAACTATATAAAAGCTTATTCAAAATCTTTAAAAATAGCATTGACGAAGAGAATATATCAAGCATGGTTGATTTGGGCCAAGATAATTTAAGATATTGTTATTTTAGTGACACTTTGTCTTCTACCCAAAAGTTTATGGATGGACAAATTTTTGCCATAGCTGCTTTTTTTGGACCTACGCGGGGGCATGGTCCAAAAAAATTAAAGTGATAATTATATTATTGCCGTAAAATATAATATAGCGGTCATTATATTATTACGCCGCTAAATAACTGTTTAAAAATTCTTTATTTTGTATATTAACAAAGAAAGAGAAGAGATCTCAAATACATCTAAGAGAATTGCTTTACTAATTTTACTCACTAATTCTCTGCTCTTCTAATATATTTTGCTATAAGTTTAGAATAATTTCAACTATGAAGAATGATTATCCTTTTAGGTGGTCTTCCACAAATTTTAGCTTGATGACTGATTGAAAGTTAACCTCTTTTTGCCTAGTAGCAATATCAAGCATATTAAGAAGTTCAATATCAATCTCCACATCATAGTTCTTTTAACACTTCAACCTCCCTAAACTCCACCAATGAAATTAAAGCTAATTCAAACATAATAAAATCAAACTAATGGAGAAGCCATAATTTTTATTAACAGACTCAAAATATAAAAAAATAAACACATAAAGAAGTCGAAAGGATTTTGTCGAATTCACCCCTTCCGGAATCCATAATGATTTTAACTTTGCGCTAAAATCAGTTTACCTAAAAAAATAACTATAGATTACAAGTACATATACATATATAATTCAAATAGGGGCAGAGCTAGTTAGAGATAAAGAGGATTCCCCGATTTTGAAACTCTTTAATGAAAATTTTTTATCGGACAACAAATTCAAATTCATAAAATTACTCCCTTCGTTTCAAAAAGAATGACTCAATTTTCTTTTTAGTCTGTTTCAAAAAGAATGACCCCTTTCCATTTTTGGCAATATTTTAACTTCAACTTTCCACATGACATGTTTAAAGCCACAAGATTAAAGGGCATTTTGGTACATTTGACATAACTTTAATTTAGAATTACAAGATTAAAAAGTCTTCTTTTTTTCTTCAACTTTGTTTCAAGTTAAATTAGGTCATTCTTTTTTAAACGGAGAAAATTAAAAAAAGAAAGATTGAGCCCAGAGTTCATATCTAGAGTCATGATTCTTGGTGTGGATTATGTAAAATGTGTCACCTGTATCAGTCAAGTTATCAATTGCCCATTTCAAAGCTGTTTTGCTGCTCTTTGAAAAATCTACAGCCACACAATTATATTATTGCCGCAAAATATATATAGTGGTCATTATATTATTGCGCAGCTAAATAACTATTGAAAAATTCTTTATTTATTCTAATATGTATATACAACATTTATTAAACAACGAGTGTATATATGCACAAACTTTTTAAAGTGAGATATGTCAGCTCTAAATCACAAAGTTGAAGGATATATTTTTCTTTTTTCCCTTTGATTAAATAAGTTATACGATGTGAAGACTCAAAAATGTGTTTGCTATGAAAGAAATATTTTTGCAGAAAGTAAGTTATTTAGGATAATTTCTAGTCCTACCGTCTCAATTTATGTGACACTTTTTGAATTTCGAGATTCAAAAAAGTCTATCTTTTACCGTAATTTTTTCATATATCTTTTAATTATTTTAAATTGTCAATTATTGTGACTTATAGTACTTTTACGTAGTTTACAAATATATAAATTTCATTTCAAAAAAATTTGAAGATTTCATGCATAAATTTTCGATCAAACTTAAATTATTTGACTCTCAAAAAATAAAAAGTGTCGCATAAATTAGGACCGAGAGAATA
The DNA here is from genome assembly GCA_029582685.1 of Solanum piurae. Classification (NCBI taxonomy): domain Eukaryota; kingdom Viridiplantae; phylum Streptophyta; class Magnoliopsida; order Solanales; family Solanaceae; genus Solanum; species Solanum piurae. The sequence continues at coordinate 8,828 of JAJOOO010009386.1, read as the reverse complement.
ATTTTTAAAGGTATTGGATATGAAAGTTTTTTTCGGAAAAAGAAAACTTTTTTGGTGGAAAAAGCAATGTTGAAAGTATTTCCCTTCAAATTCTTAATCATTATTTTCATGCAATAACAAGTGATATTGTTTAATTTCAGTGCATGCCAGAAATAGTAAAACTTGCTTTTTCCCCCAAACCACTCATGCTACCACCACAAGTAATGAATTTTTTTTTTGTTTTCCAATCGGTGTTCGAAGATCATATTGGAGCTCTGGTGGTGCTCTCAACAGGATTTTCTCCATACCCAGGGCTCGAACCCGAGACCTCTGGTTAAGGGTGAAGCACTCCCACCAACCAGTGCACCACAACCCATGTTGGTACCAAGTAATGAACTTTATCAACAAACAATCTATATGTGTATGTTGATATTTATTTTTATATTTATTTTTGTAATTGTTGATCTTGCAATGGTGAAATGAAAATAATCTAGATGGGCCTAAAGCCCATGGATTGGGAATACTTGCTACATTTTCTACCATTTGGTGCGATATAATATAATTTTTTATAAGATTGAGCTTATTTTGTTCTTGATGATTGCATAGCTTTAAAGTGATTTATGTCAAGATAGATTTGATGAAATTATCTACGTGAGCATAAATGAGTAAACGCCTTTTATAAAATATTTGGATCATCGTTCTAAAACATTCATGAGATTTAAGGAGTGTATATGATTATTAAAGTATTTTGTTAATATATTGCGGAATTTGTATAATATTAAGGATATGATTTGTGTTGTGGCGAGGTCAATATGTATCCATATAAGTCAATTCAAATTAGAAGATATTGATCGTTAAGTACATATTTCATTATTTTGTCTAGATATTATAACTAGTAATCTTTTGTATTTGTATTTGTATTTGAGGGGTTTGTTGGTATTTTTGTTAATGGATGGTGAAAATTAAATTTGGAATTTAGTCAAGGTTCATGCTCCAATTTAATTAGATTCTTTTCTAAAATTAAAGTTTGTCAAGTTTTTTTTTTTTCGATCTAAGTCTTCAAAGTGCGACGAACTACAGTAATCTGCATCCTTGTCAGATCGAAATTGCTTACACAATATTTGTTACTTACAATTTATTTAACTATTTTACTTTTGATTCAATATTATTATTATACTCTCTCGTTTATTTTTATTTATTATATTTGAACTTGACATATTCATTAAGAAAGTAATAATTTGAGATGACTATTTCTCATACTATTTTTATTATCTGATATTTAATATTAAATCTTATAATTAAAAAAATAAATAATTAATGCTAAGAATAAAACATAAAAAAATAATTATTTTTTTCTTCATATATTAAAAATGAGTATAGTTTTTATGTTGTGCTCCAATATCAAAAAATGGAAACTCACCCTAAATCAGAAAGGTAATTCCTTCATCAATTATTTTTACCTACCATCATCATTTCCATTATACATGAGACATGCCATGTGATCTTTCTAACAACTTTCCCAATTGTTAATATATTTATATCCAACCATTAACATATAAAGAAATAAGTTATCATGTGTTGTAATAAATACAGAAGACATGTTAATTAAGATCTGTGATTTTCATAATGTTTTCTCATTCTATGCAAGGATAATTTAATTAAAAACTGATCATATGTAACCTAGCTAGCCATGTGGGGTAGCTATATCATCAACTTGGTACATTAATTCAAACAAGTTGATGTAGATTGGATCTTGACTCATAATTTTTTTTTTCTAGTACTATATAATAAAAATTAAAGATTAAAGAATTCAATCGTCCACGTGACATGTAATTGAATCCTGATCTAACCTAGAATTTGGCAAAGAGTTGAAAATTGGTTATGTGAACTTAGGAATTCTAACCAAGAAGTGTAAAATAACATATTTTTTTAAAAAAAAAGTTAAAGGTCAAAAATGTCCATTGAAAAAATAAATCCATCTTGTCCAAAAGGCATCTAGCGTCAAATTTGTTCTTCAACTTTGTAAATGGTCGAATGGATGATAAAATTGTTTGATATCTCATACAAAGGGCCATCTTTTGAGTTTTGACATTTAAAACATTTAAGATAGATAAATAATTATTTTTGACTTTAAAACATGTGTCTTATATTAAATAGTTTTATTACTAATCGATATAAATACCAAATGTGAGTTAGTTTTTATGTTCTAAATGATCGTATACCTTAACTAATTTACGAGATATTTGTCACCTTGCAACAATATAAATATAAAAGATAATTCTATTCAAAAGGGATCCGTCTCATATGGTATTTGAAAAGTAAAGAAATTGTCATCATAGGAGAAATTACATGTAAAATTCTTAATCTTATTCGAAAATGGTATCATAATAAGTTCATATTTAACCAAACGAAACCTGATCACTTCTTGTGAAAATCTGGATCCTTAACAACAGTCACAGGGCAGGTCGCAACAGACAATACATAATTTGTCACACTTCCCAAGAATATCCTGTTTTATCAAGAGATAAATATCCAAATGTTAATGACAATACACATTAATATTTTGTAATTACCCAAACAAAATTTAACCTAGATTTGAAATCAGGAAAATATATGACAAGTAGAACAAAATTATCCAGGTTAATATAAATAAATCGTCAGTATATCGATAACCAATGCAAAACTCTAACTCACTCCGATAATAGAAAGATGTCCATTGAAAAGAATTACCTTTGGATGGTACTGAGTCCTCTGCTACCCATAACCAAAGAATTCAACTTCAGATCTTCAACAGCTTCACATAGTTTCTCCCTAGCATCTCCCCAATATAGCAATTTTTATCTATACAAAATTTAAACCAAAACGATTCAGAAAATTAAAAATTATCAACAAAAATAAATAAATGAAAATGGATTGAAAAATAAAAAATTAACCTCTTTTTGCCTAGAAGCAGTATCAAGCAAATCAAGAAGTTCAATATCAGTCTCCACATCATATTTATGCAACACCTCAGCCTCCCTAAACTCCACCAATGGAATTAAAGCTAATCCAAACAAAACAAAATCAAAAGTATTAACATCCCGATCCAATCTAGTGGCAAAGTCATGATTTTCATGAACAAATACAAAAAAAAAAAAATATACAAAAAAGTCAAAAAGATTTAACGTGGAAGGTTAATAATATTTAACGTGGTTCGATCCACTAGAGAGCAGAAGGGAAGAGATCTCAAATACATCTAAGAGAATTGCTCTACTAATTCTCTGCTCTTCTAATATATTTTGCTATGAGTTTAGAATAATTTCAACTATGAAGAATGATTATCCTTTTAGGTGGTCTTCCACAATGGGAAGCCACTTTGTGAGTCAATGGTAATTGTTGAATACATTGATGAGTCATTTGAAGGCCCTTCCATCTTACCTAAAGACCCTTATGATCGAGCTTTAGCTCGTTTCTGGGCATAAATATTAAAAAATAAAAAAACTAAATTGAACTCAATTAATTTGATTTTTTGATTTTGGTTCTTCAGTCGGTTTTTCGATTAGATTTCAATGTTTTTTTTCAAAAGTTTGGTTCTATGTTCGGTGTAAGGATTACGATATTTCAATGCATTGAAGAATCAATTTTTTTTTAATTAAATATTTCCTTTACCAAGAATAAAAGTTTAACTAGCATTTAAACCATTCATACACAAATCAAAGTTTTTAAGTATCACTTAACATGGTTTTTAGTTTTTTAGGATTTTACACTTTGATTTGGTCCTCATTTTATTTTTTTATTTGCACAATATAATCGTTTTAAAAACACCAAATCAAATCGAACCGATGTTGAAAAATCCATACCAAACCGAACCAATTTGATTCAATGTTCGTTACACATTTTTTGAAAATCGAAAACCGAACGCCTATCCCTGATTCAAATATGAATCTCAATAAACTGGGATCATTTAAATATGTTTTCCACTCTTTTAATTCTAAACTTCCCTATTTTTTCCTCTTTAAAAGAAGACTAGACATCAAGGGTGAACAACACATAAAAATGAGTAAAGATAATAAATAGTTAAACCAAAGTTGAGAGATGGCAGATGTTAAGTTTCTTGGTCTATGGTATAGCCCTTTTAGTCATAGAGTTGAATGGGCTCTAAAGATTAAGGGAGTGGAATATGAATTTATAGAACAAAATTTACAAAATAAGAGCCCTTTGCTTCTTGAATCCAATCCAATTCACAAAAAAATTCCAGTGTTAATTCACAATGGCAAGTCCATTTGTGAGTCAATGGTAATTGTTGAATACATTGATGAGACATTTGAAGGCCCTTCCATCTTGCCTAAAGACCCTTATGAACGAGCTTTAGCTCGTTTTTGGGTTAAGTTCCTTGAAGATCAGGTATGTTTACTTTATTTATGTGTCATGTTATATACAAGAATCCTTTTTATCTTATTGTAGATGTATATACCAATAACAACACGATCAGTGAAGATTCATGTAGTTGATCTTAATAGAATTGCGAAATATAAATTTTTTGAGTGTTGAGCAGGTGGCAGCAGTGGGGAAAAGTATCTTTCTGAAAAGAGAGGGACAAGAGAAAGCAAAAAAGGAAGCTTGTGAGATGTTGAAAATTCTTGAAAATGAACTCAAGGACAAGAAGTACTTTGTTGGTGACAAATTTGGATTTGCTGATATTGCTGCAAATGTATTGGCAATTTGGCTTGGGGTTTTTGAAGAAGCCTCTGGAGTGGCATTGGTTACAAGTGAAAATTTTCCAAATTTATATGCTTGGAGAAATGAATATTGCAATCAAAATAAGGAATATTTACCTTCGAGAGATGAATTGCTTGCCCATTTTCAAGCTCTATTTCCAGCTAAAGCAAAAATGTGAGATGGATTTAGGACATGTTTTGTGAGTTCAATTGAAATTGATTTTGGATTGAACTAGGTATACATAAGCAAAGAAATGTTTTTAAAAAACATGTTTGTCACAAGATTTATCTTTATTTCATTAGTTGATTTTGATTCTGAATTCGTGTAAGAATAAAAGTGAGTTCATTTGGTATGGTGTATGACAATAATGTAATATATGGTGTATTAGTATTGATGATATTAGTTATGTTTGTATAATTTTATTGAGATTATTTTTTATTTAGTATTTGATTTGGTGTATTAAAATTAATATACATTGCATAATTTCTAAAAGTACTACTCCCTCCGTCCTATTTTATATGACACTTTTTGGATTTCGATATTCAAACAAGTCTATTTTTTACCGTAAGTTTTTCATAGATCTTTTCAACATTTTGAATTATCAATTATTGTGACTTATAATGCTTTTTACGTAGTTTACAAATATATAAATTTCATTTAAAAAAATTAAAGATTTCATGCGCAAATTGTCCATCAAACTTAAACTGTTTGACTCTCGAAAAATGAAAAGTGCCACATAAATTAGGACAGAGGGAGTATTTGTTTATAAAAATACCCTCCACAAATACAATGAAACTGAAAAGGATGCGGAAAAAGTTTTGATGAACAATTTTGTCTTTAAGTAGCATGCATTAAATCCTTGCTAATACCATAATTCTCCATGTATTAATTATACGGAAAAGTTTAGGACTCTATAAATAGAGGTTTGTTCATTTTAACTTAATCAGCATTCACAATGTAGTCCTAGCTAGGGCCTTTGAGAGTTATGGTTAGGGAGAGAATTTGTGGGACACAAGTGATATGTTATCACTTGTGTGAACCTCCCGTGTATTTCGAGTGAATTGGTTGACGTTATTTCTCTATATATTTTGTACTCTCATATTTATATAGTGGATTGCTCATCTCTTTTGTAGACACGTAGGGCGATTGACCAAACCACATTAAATCTTTATGTCTTTTGGTATATTTTTCGTTTGTCTTCTTACTCATGATCTTTCAAGATTTGTTTTGCTAGCTTTCGCATGACATCTAATTATTTACAGTCCTAACAAGATCGTCGTTTTCGATGAAAATTCCACCAAATCAGGGATGTATCTGAAACTTTTTAGTCATGTATCTATCGATAATGATGCTCTTTCTCCCAGCCATGCATCTGTTGGACATGGCGTTTTGGAGTTGATTATATATCAAATGTGATCGAGGAGAGATAGTGAGCCGATTTGGAGTGAAAAGTAAATTCACAAAACGATTAAGACTCTATTTTAGATTATTATTGAGAAGTAATGTATCTTACTCTAAATTTGATACATAATTAATAAATAATGAGATAATAGATAATTATTTGAAAGTATAAATTGAATTAATTGATGTGAAATGAATATATGCTTAATTAGGTATTTTACCCTTTTATTACTGTTTGGTTGGTTGGTTAGTGATTGTACACCAACTAATTAAGTACTTTATTATTATTTTTTCATTGAAGGAAAGAGCAAGAAATGACTTGTGACTCACAATTTGATTATATTGGTCTTTTATATTTGTGGGGACTAAAATAATATACGAGAGTTTGACTAAAAGGTGGTTGACATAAGCACATAGATCATATCTTTCTAATTTCTAGCTAGTTTAGATCGAAATGAAATCCCTCAAATATCGTAGGATAATTTTTAATTTTATGGCTAGTGGTTAATGGAATTTCCCAAGTTTCAACTTACTATATTTATATAGATTATGTCTCATATATTTATAAATATCTCATTCGTAAAATTCACTAAAATAAATTATATAATTGATAAAATAACAAGCAATGAAATCACAATTTTTTAGTCTAAATACAAATAGAATATATAGCTTCAAAGATAAATTTTTCAAAAGAGATGAATTCTCTCCCACTTATACTATTCATGCTCTATAGAGAAAGCTAGTTTAGCCTAACTTCGTCTTGTGTAGTTTTTTATTTATTTATTTATTTAATATTCGATATTTACATTCAAATTCAATTAAATCAGAATTCGCATACAAAAATTCCACATTATCTCGTGTAATTATGTTACTATTTTGTTGCTTGGTCAGTGCTAGTCACAATAAAGAATCTATGAATTTTCCCATTGAATTGTGTGAAAGTACTTTTAGATTTTAGGTAGCAGAAACACATTAATCCAGCTCAAGAATTTGAATATTAAGAAAATATTGTTCTAGAAAGTACAGAGTAAGTTGAAGTTAAGAGGGCTTTTGTCAAGGGTGGTTTAAAGACAATATTTTATTATTTATATCTATTGCATTTTTTTCTTTTTAGGAGTTGATAAAGATATGTCGTGCACCTTGAATATGATATATCTTCCTTTAATTAGTTTGTTGTATTGACAATATTTTTTTATAAAATGAAAGTAAAAGATAAAAAGAGGGGGTGACATAAGTACATAAGTCATCTTATTGTTCTCACCACCTATTAAGATATAGTCAAAACTATGGGGGGGGGGGGGGGGTTTTGAAGCATAACATGGTTGATACATTCCTAAGCATAAAAAGTGTCAAATTGGGGGATAATCTGATCCCTCAATATGGATAACTTCGTATCCAGCATACTTAAACCGAAAACTCCTAATTAAAAATATACATATTATTCTACCACGGCCTTATATTATTATATAATGAATATAACCTTCAACAACTCATATTTATTGAATTATATTTAATTGAGACTAAGTCGTCGGTCAGCATGGAAAACCTAAAAATATTAGACAACTAAATTGTTGATCAAGAAACATTGTACTACTTTCGTGGTTGTATTTAATTTAATTATAAACAATTTTAAACAATTTTCCCATCCAAGAATCAAGAACAAAAAATTTAACACATACATAGAGGAAATATTAGTAAAAGCCGAAGAAACTTAATTAAGTTGTGAGATGGTAGGAGTAAAGTTGCTAGGTGTTTCATTGAGCCCTTTTAGTCGTAGAGTTGAATGGGCTCTCAAGATTAAAGGTGTTGAATATGAATTTGTTGAAGAAGATTTACATAACAAAAGTCCTCTACTTCTTGAATATAATCCAATTCACAAGAAAATCCCAGTGCTAATTCACAATGGCAAGCCAATTTGTGAGTCTATGGTGATTGTTGAATACATTGATGAGACATTTGAAGGACCTTCCATCTTGCCTAAAGATCCTTATGATCGAGCTATAGCTCGTTTTTGGGCTAAGTTCTTTGATGATAAGGTAAATTCTTTTCATTTTTAGTTTATATATACTCCAAAACCTAAATAGTACTCCATATGTTTCAATTTATATGACACAAATTTGATTTTATTTTTTACCGCGATTAATCATATGCATCTTCAAACGAAGTAACATGTTTGAATGCACAATCAAAATAAAAAAGCTTGACTCTCAAAATTTAAACTATGTCATACAAGTTAAGACAGTGGAAGTACATTTTAAATACTCCCTCCATTCCAAATTGACTACGCGATTTTTTTATATATTTTTTAAATTATTAATTATTGTAACTTACAGTAATTTTTACATAATTTTGCAGTGCATGCCAGTAATGGGTAAAGCTATATTTGGCAGTGGAGAGGAGTCAGACAAAGCTAAAGAGGAATTGGGTGATTTAATAAAGATTCTTGAAAATGAGCTAAAAGACAAGAAGTACTTTGTTGGTGACAAATTTGGATTTGCTGATATGGCTGGAATTCTGGAAATTTGATGGCATATTGGATGGGAATTATTAAAGAAGCATCTGGTAATATTTTTGTGACAAATGAAAAGTTTCCAATTTTTTGTAATTGGAGAAATGAGTACATTAATTGTAGCACAATCAAAGAATATTTACCTCCAAGAGATGCAATACTTGCACATTTCAAAGCTCGTTTTGAAGCTGCAGCAGCTGCCCAAAAATAAAAACTATCTACTTAGTGAATTTTTTGAGTT
>JAJOOO010009385.1:0-22262 GCA_029582685.1 Solanum piurae | reverse complement strand
TTTTTATTACATAGTTAGGTTACATTAGCATAAATGTTGATATAATGATAATTAAACTTGTATACGTACACAAAAATTGAACCTTTATAAATATAATAGCACTAATGTTTCACATTTTTATTACATAGTTAGGTTACATTAGCATAAATGTTGATATAATGATAATTAAACTTGTATACGTACACAAAAATTGAACCTTTATAAATATAATAGCACTAATGTTTCACATTTTTATTACATAGTTAGGTTACATTAGCATAAATGTTGATATAATGATAATTAAACTTGTATACGTACACAAAAATTGAACCTTTATAAATATAATAGCACTAATGTTTCACATTTTTATTACATAGTTAGGTTACATTAGCATAAATGTTGATATAATGATAATTAAACTTGTATACGTACACAAAAATTGAACCTTTATAAATATAATAGCACTAATGTTTCACATTTTTATTACATAGTTAGGTTACATTAGCATAAATGTTGATATAATGATAATTAAACTTGTATACGTACACAAAAATTGAACCTTTATAAATATAATATCATTATTCTAGCATGCATGCTCAAAATTACTCTTTCAAAAAAAAAAATTAAAAATTATAAATGTTTTAGTGGAAAATGATGATATAGTTTCAATTGTTTGTTGGGATTTGATTTAAGAAATTTTCATTGGGTTATTAAACTAGAGAAAGATTATTCCTCGGCATAGGAGACAAAAAGACAAAATTATTTATTTTATAATAAAAAGAAGACATCATTTTGCATTCTCAATAATATTGTCACCTACGACAAGGGATTAATTAATTTGTTTATAATATTGCATTGTTATTACTTATAATTAGTACCTTATAAATAGTCATTCCAATAAGTTAAGTGTTTAGGTTTGCTTCCCATTATGAGTAATTACTAATTAGTCTATAATGATATATCAACTAATGTTGCTTTTCAGATTCACACTCACTCTCTCTTTAATTTAATTTTAAAACTTGATTAAATTTATTATATTGGACCACTTTGGGAACCAAATGTTAATACCAATAGTGTTTCCATTGTTGAAGAAATAATAATTCAAGTTCAACATAGTATTAATTAAGTATTTGGCCTTGTCATTATGTTGGATCATTAATTTTAACCAAGGATTTTAATTAATCATACCCCTCTTGAAGAAGAAAAAACTTGGTCAAACTTAATATTTACATCATTCTAATCAATACGTGTCATATATTTCACTTCAATCCAATAACATAAATTAGTGTAAATTAGAGTTAATTTCATAGTTTGAATTTATGAATTAGAGTTTAAAATGCTGTCACAAAAATCATTTATTTTACTAGGTTTGAGGATCTATTAATTTATAATTCTATTTAGTGAATTTTCAAATTAACATTCTAATAAAGAAAGATACTAAATTTGAATAAACTATGCGAGACATTTTATTTTTAGGAAATTTTCAAATCAACGATCTAAGTCAAATTAAGTTATTGAACTTAGATGGACTCATAATTCGAATATTAAATCTGCTCAAGGTGTTATCATTGAGTATATATAAATTTTCACCAAACCCTCCATACCACCCCCACCCCAACCCACCCCCCATGCACTCCTATGGGCCAAAAAAAGCAACAAAAAAGGGGTAAGATAAAGAAGATGGAGAAAGAAACAGCATGAATTATTAGGTGGGTCCTAAAAATAATAAGCAAAGTTATGTGGCCAAAGAGAAGGCAGGTGTCTATTGATCCATAGTAGATGCCCAAAATGCCTGGAGTATTAAGCTCATGATTGGTCAATACAACATTACATACATATGATGTTCTCTATATAATTTTGTTATTATAAAATAAAAAAGGGACATCCCGCAAGTATGCACAAAACATCTCATGTTAGAAGAGTCAAGAGAAAGGTACGTCGTGCTTCATATAGTGTGATGTAGATACCCTACTTTAATGCAAGAATCAATGACTGCTTCCACAATGATATAAGTCACACAAAGACAATTTTATCGTTGCTCTAATTAACTTCCTTCAATTTTTGCATTAAAATATGCGGAGAGACTCTTTATAATAAACAAAAATGTCATTAGCTTTGGCTTCTAAAAGTACTATATAGTAAGTGGAGCATGACGGATATCATGATGTGTTTTTCACATATAAACAAATTAACAAAGTTTTTGGTCCTAGCTCAACTAATATATATATATATATATATATATATATATTCATCCCAATACTATTATCATGTGAATATCTAATATGAGAGTGAGTATTTAAAACTATTCAAGATTTGAGTTGCACGATATAAAGTAAGACAAGAACGTTCAAGGTTCATATATAGTATATACCAGGCAAAGACGGAAATTTTGTTACACTTATTCAAGATTTAATATATATATATATATAAAAAAAAATATTAGTTGTATATATAGTAATATAGTTATATATAATTTTCGACAAAAGGTATCCAACTTATTACCCTTTATATAGTTACATTAGTCACAACCTATTAATTATTATAATTTATAGCATATACTATTAACTTTTTCATATGCTTAATAGAGTACATAGGATAAGGATTATATTAAGCAATTTAAAGGTATATAATTTTTGTAAAGTGCATGGTTAGTTGATGGGGAGTTAACTTTCTAATGATGTAAGGTGTGTAATTATTAATTTATAGTCCTAATCCTATGTACTCTCCTAGTCTCAGTGCTGGATGCAACTCTTCGGTTACGAGTTCATCCGAATTTAATTTTTTACATGTAGAACATAAATATATCTATAAAAATCCACCTAAATTTTACAAAGAAATACTCCCTCTATCTCAAATTACTTGCCACATTTTTTTCCCGGAAGACCAACTATGTAAACTTTAACGAAGGTTTTAAGATGTATTTTTTCGTCATATTAATATGGGAAGAATCACATCATATAATATTTTTCATGTAGTTGTCAAATACCTAAAGTTTAGTTTTAAAATATTAAATTAATTTTTAGGCAAATTTATAAGCTTCAAAGATCAATCAAGTTGACTTTCGAAAAGTGAAGAATGACAAGTATTGTGGAACGTAGGAAGTATTAGATATGAATCAAAGACCTCTAATAGTACAGTAAGGGTTCTGCGCTAACAACTTGAAAGGTCGAATTGATCAACTTTAAATTTCAAATCAACGGATAAAAATCCTATAGGCATACTTTTCATCCTTTTGATCAGACTAAATTTAATGATGATATGAATATTATAAGTATAATAATACCTTCCTATTCACGAATGTTAATTCCAATTTCCACCAATGTTTAGGTTTACCATCACATTAGACAATTAATATACTAGTACAGTAGTACTTAGCTGATTAAGTTTAATTATTTTTTTTCTTAATACTTACTGGTATTTAATTAGGTTCTCTGGGGCTGTGGCATTATCTAACATTTTAAATAAAAAGGGATAGCATTTTTATTTATTTTTGCTGTATAACTAGATTTCCACCTTGTTATTACGCAGATAATAAAATTTATTCAGTCTATGCATGTTCCCATTGTCCACTAACAAATTAATAAAATGCACATTTTTAGAAGTAGTACACATGTCGACAATTTGATAGGAGTACAACATAATTAATGAATCCTAAAAGGCTAAAACTGAATGAAATATGTATATAGTCACTATCATTTTATTGGTAGTGTAACCTATGGTCTGGTAGAAGCCTTAGTGTGTGGATATGACAAGGGAGGTCCACACGCAAAAAGAATGGTGACAAGTGAGGCTGGCTTGAGCGGTTGAACATTTTCATTATCAATCGATAAGTTAAAGGTTCGAGCCACATTGAAAGTTAAGTGAGAACATTATTAATATACTAGGTGATTTCTTCTCATTTGCTTAAGTTTAAGTGAGCAGAATTATTTGACACTTGTGCTAGTGACAAGTTGGACTCAATAAAGGGTAGCTTAATGCACAAAATAATCCGAGTTCATTAAAGTGCAATCAAGGACAGCACAATCGCACACCGAAGGACGTGATACATAGAGTTAGGAGCCTATACCCTGATGCAAGTATTAATACTTGATTTTACAGCTCAAACTTGTGACCTTGATTACACGAAGACAACTTTACCGTTGCTTCTAAGCTCTCCTTCGCAAGTTGACTCAATTATTTTTCAATAAAAAAAAAGTTGGTAGCTAAAAAGGTTCTCATTTCCCCTTAACATGCTAAGTTTTGGTGTCTATTTCATCATCTCTCATTGCTTCTATACCAAAAATAGAAATGCTCATGTTATTTTATTTTTTTCTAATATCTTAAAGTATGCAAAAGCAAGTATCATCATTGCTTCTTCAATTCTAGAATTGTCTAAAAGTGCATCATCATAGCCAAATTTCAGGGATTTTGTCTGTAAATTCCCAGCCAACAGATTCTTGCAATGCACAAATCCTGCATTTGCTACTGAACTGAAGTCACCAAAAGCAAGTTTTTCTTTTTCTCCAGTTTTTACAGCTCACATATCCAGTTTTTTTACAGCTCACAAAGTTTGAAACAACTGCAATCTATACAAAACCCTAGAATCTTCAAACATGTGCTTCCAACAAGAAACTCCTGATTTTGCACATATCCTTTGACTCGGAAACTTCGTGACGCTTCTAGAAGTTCCAGAACTTTCCCAGGATTTCTTATGACTAATACTAGTAACTGACTTCATTAAGCTAAATCACTACTGACATCATATTGGCTTCTCAAGTTCCTAAAGGATCAAGTCTTCTAGTCAATTAAAGTTAACAAACAATGTTAAAACTAAGTTTGCCTGTTGGGGATACCTAGTACAACACATCAACAAAAAGCATATGGACCAGATGGAAAAATCAAAAAGAGAGAGTTATAGAGCAAAACTAGTAATCAGATAAAAAAGCACCTTTTCATAAAGATATTATCAGATTGCTCTCTATATCATAATTCTCTAACACCCACATAATACAGATTCTAAAATGGCCCACAAGAAGCCATTTCCACTTTTTACTAACAAAGTTCCAAGAACATCAAAATGCAAAAAAGTAAAGATAGCACAACTTGGATTTTGTGAAAAAAAGGAGTTTATTGAAGGCATATTCAGCTGAAAACAATTGAACCAACAAACCAATATCTCCTCAAAAAGCTGCAGAAGATTAAGTCAAGGGACCAATTTTCAATAACGTGTCAACACCAATGAGAAAGGGTCCCCAAAGGAACCAATGGTGACATAGATTTTGATACAAATCTTAAAGAAAAAACTTTTGAGTGTCCTTTTCAGTAAAGAGGCTATTGATTTGTGTCATCTTGTTACCGGTCCAACCCACATAACATCAACTTTTGGGGATACCCTCTTTGCAATAATGCTTGACATCATTGCATGCCTCACCCACATGACTGCCAACACTCAAAATCCTGAACAAAAATTCAATTATAGGAAGGGGGAAAATGATCTCTTTGAACCACCTAACTTACACAGCTTAAATAACAGATATAATATGTTGCAAGGAAGCAAAACTAAGTCTTTGGTGCTGTCTATGTTTTATATGAGATGACATGTGCATTGCACATGTGTAAATCTGGATAGCCCACATTTAGAAGATAATGTTAAATAGGGAAATAAAAGCTTGGACGTGGCATCTAACAAACCAGAGATATGCCTGTTTCATTTGATAAATGAAGCCAAAAATGGAAAAAGAATATCACAAACCATGACCCATAAGATATAATATACAATATAGATAGGATTTCAGATAAGCGACCTCATAATTGCTGGATGCTTCTTTATAGTTTGTTAGGACTACTTAGTGTATACTCTTAATAACTTGAAGACAAAATCACTGTCATATTTGTTTCCACCTAAATAAAATTATTTTAGGCTCAAAAGGCATGGTTTTGATGTCTTTTTGCTTATGATAGACTAAAACCAAGGCAAGTGCTTTGACTCAACTCGAATGGAGATTCTCAATTTCCAAACAACATAATTTTTATTTTCTTATGGGAAAAGGTAGAAGTACCTCCCTAGACTATGACCCAAATCTCAGAGACACACCTTAACTAAACTAAGGTCTTATTACCCCTGAACTAATTTTTTTTGTAATTTTGTACACCTTTTTGGCTTACGTGACATCCAACTATATCCCACACGCCTCAACTGCTTAGAGTCACATAAGCCAAAAGGTGTACAATATTATATATAAAATGAGTTCAGGGGGTAATAGGACCTTAGTTTAATTAAGGTGTGTCTCCGGGATTTCGGTCATAGTCTAGGGGGTACTTGTGCCTTCTCCCTTTTCTTATTACTATCGTATTTATCTTCATGAATGTCTTGATGAAATTGTATTAATCTTCACAATAGTACCTAGTCCCCCAAAACTTACTTTCCAACTTTCTTCTTTAAAACTATCTAGAACTAACGACGAAAACGTTGGTAAGAATTTTCAAGATTCTGCTAATTAAATTACTAAACACAAGCAATTTAACAAATCAAATATTTATAAACCTTAGGCTAATGCAAATGCAGAATTTCTGTTGAACTCCTCGATTCAACTATCATTCTGATGCCCAGAACAATGAGGAGTCTTTCTGAATTCCTAGAAGTTTAGCACCTTCCTTAAAAGATAAAGCAAACAAATCAAAACTTTCACCATTCTTTTTATTATCCTGTAATGAGATATCCACTAGACCTAACACCTAACACTTGCAGTTTGTGACTTGGATAACATCAATAGACCATTTTTACTCCTCACTAGAAGAAAGCTACAAAGACAGCAATAAGCAACATCACAAAACTCAATAATCAGAAATAGAAACAGACACAATAATTATTCGGTCACTCCAAGATTGTGTATCTTTAATGTTGTATTTCCTTTTCCATAACTACTTTGATTTGTTGTTCTAGCGCCGAGGGTCTTTCGGAAATAGCCTCTCTACCTCCACGAAGTAGGGGTAACGTTTGCATACACTCTACGCACCCCAGCCTCCACTTGTGAGATTACATTTGGTATGTTATTGTTGTTGTTACTCCAAGATTGTATATTAAAACATTTGAGAGAACCACATCATTAAAATTTGGCGGGAAGCATGCTACTTACAGAGGTTTTAAATTCACAAACTTAATATTGTTAGATGAGATGGTAAAACATCAAATATAAAATTGTTAGAATGAGATTTCCAATATTAGCCTACGAAACAATCCCGGTAAACATATGGTATTTGGGCCTTACTCACAACCCAAACGCTAGCTCATGAGGAGGATTGTCCAAGTCCATATAAGCAGACCACCATACAAACTCCAACCACATTTCCACACCCAAGCCCAATGCCCTGGGCCAACTCTCCCAACTGGAGAGTGGACAATATAACATTGGGTCCCAAACATGGAACGACCTAGCTCTTATACCATGTAAACATACGACATTTGGGTCTAACTCAACCTCAAAAGCTAGCTAATTAGGGAAAGATTATCCAAATTCATAAAAGCAGATCACTAGTTCATTACCCAACCAATTTGGCATGAAAGAAATTTTAAAAATTGGTTTATTATAGCAAAAATAGTGACCAAAGAACTACTACGGTTACTTACTCTGAGAAAGAAAACAAAGTATCACTGCATGGTTGATGCTAGAAGCAAGGAGACGGCTGAAATAAACAGAATGCAGAATCAGGTCATCTGCGTTTTTCTTTCTTACTCTTTTTATTTAAATCTTTGGATGCATCAAAAAACAGAGAAGGGGTGTTAGAGGGAGAATGAAAGGGGTCTGGCTGGAAACATAAATTGAAAAAAGAAAAAAAAATTCAAAGGAATTGAATGCATGATATAAGCAACAGATTAACCCCTTTATGAGCATACTGGAATCCATCTGTGTTAAGTGGTTAGCTTTCTATAATGAAGTATTATATCTTTGTATAGAGTAATTCTTTTCCACAAAACTGATTAGATTAACCCCTTTGGTACAAGGTGGGTTCGCCTTGATAGCTATATTATATGATATAAGCCAAACATATCATCTCCGACATCACAAATGTTCTAGTATCACTTTTTCATCAGAAAATAGAAGAACCCACAGCAGAAACAAATCCAAAAACTTTAAAGCACCAGTGGAGCATGTCGAAATGAATAAAAAAGAAATACTTTTTGAGAATGTATGAAACATATTCAATATAACATTCCTACCATACTGCCAACCCGAAGCGAAGCAGCTATGAAAATAAGTCCTAGTTGTACAACATGTATATGTACAACTATAGATATAAGTTGTACTACTAGACCTGTTTTCATGTATATCTAAACTATTTGTGAAAAAATAAGCAATGATGTGCATATAATTTGATGTATAACACCTATTATATCTGTCATACAAAATACAACATATAGTTTGTTAAATATAGGAGCTAGGACAAATCAAATTTAAGAACATTACACTTTGAGCATTTCATGCCTCTAATGAAAACAAAGGCATTATTCAGGTCCTGAGGCAATTCAAAGAACAGAATGGCGCCTACCACACTTCAGGCGAGGTGCGGCACACAAGCGATCAATAAGCGCACACCTCAAGTAAGGAATAAAACAAGAATTTAGAATCCAAGAGAAAAAGAAATATCCTGCAAGAGTAAAAGAGATGTACTCTTGAGACTACAATCAAAAAACACAACAACAGAGAATAAATGACGTGAGAAGATCATCAACTATCGGAGTTGGACGAAGCACAAGAAACAGTGGTCTTCATGGTTACTCTATCTTTCTTTTTTTAAAAACAAAAAATAAAAAAGTTTGGCAAATAAGTTTGACTGCCCGTATCTTTTATTTCCTCTATTTCCTTTCAGTTCTCTTTTGGGAAAAAGCAAGAATGATATTTTTTCTGCTCAGGCTCTGAGTTTTGTCTATGGTCTGTCATTTTGTTTCTTCTTGGAGAAAGGAGAAGTCTTCTGTTTATATTTTAGAGAAAGGTTCATATTTGCCTCTCTTCTATTGAAAAAGGTTTAATATTGTCATATGTTATGTTATCAATCTATATATGCCCCTAACTCAATAGCTTGGTCACTGTTGTGATGCAATGGATGCTAAGCTGCAAAATGTTTAAGGGGAGAGTCAGTTTGCATTTTTGTTAGTTTGTTAGAGTCAGTAAGAGGAATATCCAACAGGGACATCTCAATGGAAAGCATTGAAATCCATATCTGAACCCCATTTTAGCTCTTTTTTTGCTCCTCTAAACTTCTTCCTTATTTCTAATAACTTTTCATTCCTTCTAGATTTATTTTCCTTCTTCTAATGGCTGGTTAGTTGTGCAAACCATAACATTTTGAATCAGAGGTTTGTACAATTGAAATTATCTTTCAATTGCAATGGCGGGAAACAATAATTCCAGAGGGATCGTAAAACCCTTCATTTACATAAGTGAAATTCATATTTCATTAGAGATTAATTCCTAGGATATTATTCCTAGAACTTTTATGGATGTGCATTAAGTAGCCAAGTTGCATGAGGAATGTATCATTGCTATAAGCATCCTACAATTCTTACAGATATGTATGAAGTAGCCAAGTAGTATGAAATCCATCAATCCGATAAGCACAATTCTACTCCATAATCCAGCTTCTTTCCAATAAATAGCCTGAAACCAAGAACCTCACACAGAACTCCACAGCCATCCCAAGCCATCTAGTCTTCCATCGACAAACCTTTCAACTTTCTGTTACCTCACATACAATCTAATATGTAAACAGAAGCTAAAAGTACTTTCCGGCACATTGATACAAGCCCAAACACCTCGACATTATTTGTGGAAATGAAGGCGGATATAGAAGAGAATGTTGGGAAGGATGATGGCAAGTCAGTTAAAGAGGAGCAGGGTGAAGATCAAGAGGAAATGTCGTTGAATGAAGTCTATGACGTCAAATTTCCGTCTGACCATCAAAATTTAAATCCGCTAAGATGTACTATGGAAGATGATCATAGAACCAGCCGTGAAGACACATAGAGAGAGAGAGAGTGAGTTTGTGTGTGTGAATAGAAACAATATGTTATTGTAGAATCCAACCACTTCAATAAACTTGGGACATGAGGTAAAGCTTTAGAATTCCCACAATCCGACATCCAGACAATAGGCCGACACTACTTAAGCAAAATCGTGGTAATGCCACTGCACAGGACTTCATGCCATCAGCTACAATCAAACTTATAAAGAATTTGTCAAGTGGATCTCATTTTCAACTTCACAATCCTAAAGGTTAACATCATCCTGGGCTGAATTCATGGATCGGATTGACCTCTATTCCCAGTTCATTTAGACATGTGACCAAACCAAGTGTCATTCTGGTGATAATAAGGGAGAATCAAGGGGTAGAACTGCTAAAAGAATTTCTCCAATGTGTTACTCAAGTGTTCTCCATTGCAATAAAGCTGCACAGTAGAGTCCCCAAAAGTGACCTTACTCCTACCACAGTTTCAAAATACCTAAAAGGTTTATCTATTACACTTGATCTCTGGAGTACGAAGTTAAAACTTGAAACTTCAAAATTTTGAGTTTTTGAAGTTGTGCTTGGACATGCATTCTACTTGGAAAAAATTTAAAGTTTTGTCAGTGGAAATCCGAAAACTGGTCTTTGTAGATCAGTTCTTCAAATCTAATCAAATTTCGTGATCAAATATATATTTGAAGATGAATTTCAAAAACTACTCCCAAAATCTATGGTCAAACGCTAGCTTAGAGTTAGTTAAAGGAATTTCCAGCAGGAGCATCTCAGCTCTATAAAATTTGAGGTTTACAATACTGAAATTCCCATATTAGCTTCTTTTAATTGCTTCCATAGTTCTTCTAGTAGTAATCACAGCAATAACGAATCCAAATTATTTCATAAATTCATCCATAACATTAAACTAATGAGATCAAAATAGAATTACCGGATTCGGTTTCTGCTGATTAAGAAGAATTACAACTCCGGAACAATGGCATCACTTATCCATCAATACTCCACCACTGTAAACACCTTAAACTGGATCTCCTTCGCTTCTTTCATTGCAGACACAGAAGGCGCGCTATTCAATTGGCTGTGTGAATTGTGATCGAACAAATCCCGGCGATTTCAACATTTTTTCGGGCCAAGGCCAGAAATGATATTCTTCGAGATTAATGCCATGAGGCCCAATAGTTGGCCGATTCATGATTTTGATGCGATATATTCTCCATCAAAATAATAACGGATAATATATATGGTTTGTATATATTAATAATGAGTATACAGAATTTTTGTATATATATATTGCCTTTACCTTTATTGCTTTTTAGATATCAAAACTCACTCTAATGTCTCTAATAACAAAAATTTAGCTATCAAAATGCAACAAATGAGATACAAGAAGTTTATATTTCATAATTATGCTACGTAAGTACGCATGAAATATGACTACACCTCCAATTTTTGTAGAAAGTATATTCATTGTTGTATTAATTATCAAAAAAAAATAAAAAATGGATAAACAATGTTGAACCACAATTCCACAAGTGGAATTCAAGGAGTGGATTATACGCAAACATTACCGTTACCTTTGTGGGAGATTAATACTAGGCATATTCTATTTATTTTTATTTTTTCATTCATCTATACCTTGGTGGGGAAAAGTAACTAGCATCCATATTTGTGCAAAGATAATGGATAAACAATGTTGCACAAACTAAGAACAAAGAACATAATTAAAGAAAAAAACGTAAAATTCATTCACCACAGAATTCTGTTCTTTTGTTTATCTAAACTTGATGGGTAAAATTCAGTAACTACTTGAATTGTAGCCAACCTCAACTTATTTTGGACTGAAGCATAGTTGACTATGGAGTCATAGTAAAATTTAACCCCATGTATTCTCAGGGGAGTATCATTGATACACTTCGAAACACCATGGCAGTTATAACTTTTAGGTTCGTCGTTGCATAAACCTGCTTAGGCATATGCCAATGAAGACGGAACCAAAAAATATAAATATCATGAAAGAATATATTGCAAAATCTCTAGTTCAACTCCAACAGCCCACACATGCACGTCTATCTAGCTCGATCTCTATTACATATTGAAACCTAAATCTGCTAGTATACCATCCATCACATACTGCATCTGAAGGGAAAAAAGAACTTTTTAGTCTGCAGTATTGGCTTGCAGCTTCGCGCGTATATAAATACACCTAGAAACTTCATTTACATGAGTGAATATCTTACCACGTATAGAGGTTGCTGAGAAAATCTAGTCCTCCATAGGAACATCAGGGATATCAAACCTATCTTCTTCAATTGCTTTATTGATCACAGAAAGAGGACTTGGTAATACAGAGTTAAGAATATATTTCCAATGATGCAGCAGAAAAAATATTAATAGGAACATCCAACAAGTAAACTTTAGCAACATGAATAAATCATAGCTACATCTACTACTTTATTTCAGTCATTAGAGAACCAACAGGAAATAAACAAGTTAAAAATTATCCATCTTGCAAAAAGCAACTAACTTCAACGATACACAAAACTTACAAACAGAAGATTGTTGTTGTGCATGACAACCTATCCCATCAATGCAGATATGCACACACTCACAGGAAATAGCAAAATTTAAGCAAGAACTGTCACGAAAGATTTAAAGATTTTTTGTTTCATCAGCAGTTATTAAAACATTAAGAACCCCACTATGTTATGGCAATAGCAGGAGACAGTATAAATAGACAAATTAAGCTCAAGCAGATATGTAACAGAAAGATTTAAACCATCAATGAGAGGATATCAATTAACATTGCATCATCCTCCTTTTCCCCACGACTTCTGCTCTTTTCGATTTCCCTCAATATGTCTGGTGTAATCTGCATTTGGAAGCACAAACATAACTTGAATTTGCTTGCATCAACAGAAAACAGAACAGCAGCAATGAAAAATAAAATACAAAAGCATACCAATCTATGTCTTTGCCTTTCAACAAGTACTCTTATGTTAGCTTTATCCTCCTTCCTCATCTCAGTTTTGTACCTGTAACGATATTTGCCCACATCGTATAAACAATATTCAGAACTCTGCAAAAGCTATCATGTTATTGGACAAATTGACAAGAATGTAAAAAGGAAAGACCCCATGATGCAATTGCAATATCAAGGTTACCATTGAAGTGCTATTAAAAGAAAAGAACATAACATCACCTAAATAAGTGACAACACTTGTCAACCTAAAAATATACTTAGAAAGGCAGTGTCAGTCATACAGCATAGTGAAGTAGACATTAGGAATTAACAAGAATCGTTACATCATGTTCCTTAATATAAAAGAAATTGCTGTTAATCATCATTTTACATTCCCATTTTGTCTATAAATTTGTAATTATATATTCAAATAAGAATTTTAATCCACATGGACACTAAAAAGAATTTAAAGTGTGTATGATTACTTGAGAGAAAAGATGATCAGTAGAAGGCGAGACGTGTAAATGAGTCTAATGTGTAGCTTATCAATTGGGTTAAGTATAAGAAGTAACCTTGAAGCTTTTAACATTCAAAATAAGAAAATAACCTTCAAGCTTAATTACCATTTTGACATAGAGAGGAAGAAACACC
This sequence comes from Solanum piurae, assembly GCA_029582685.1. Taxonomy (NCBI): domain Eukaryota; kingdom Viridiplantae; phylum Streptophyta; class Magnoliopsida; order Solanales; family Solanaceae; genus Solanum; species Solanum piurae. The sequence goes on along the minus strand of JAJOOO010009385.1, from coordinate 8,680 downwards.
ACAAGAATGAAAGGGTGAAACTAACCTCTGCACAAATACAAGAAGTGACAGGTGCCAGATCACAGGCATGACTCTTGTTTCATCAAAGAAATTCATGAAGTGTGCTACCATGGCATCAAGTACACGATAGGGCAAAGCATATTTCTTCTCAATCAGTAACTTGATGAAATAACTGCAGCAAAAAGAAAGAAAAAAATTATCAGACTAGTTGTAGCGGAAAAAAATAATCTGCATAACGCAGCATGACTTGCATGATTGAACATATCCTGATGCTTAAAAATTCCAGCTGTATAGTTTAGCTCCCATTGATCTCAATAAAAGCAACTATTTCCTGTAGGTCCATCCCTAAAAACTAAATACAGAACTTTTCCCTCCAAGAATGCAGACTGATGTAAACTAATGCTACTTTACATTAACCAGGATAAATATCCTAGTATACAGTTTTTTACTTGCACTTGAATCATGGGTAAACTAAAAGGAAAAAGTTCAAAAGAAAGCACAACATGTAGAATACCTTGTTGTGCCACAATACTCCATCTCTGCAAGTTTCAGAAGCGCTACACTGCATACCAGAACGATTAAAAGTTAAAGACTTCTCAAAGAATGAGATATTACAGTGACAGTAGCAATACCTTGATAATAACTGTCTTTATTTGCAAAAGATGAGAGGAAGTTGCAACAAGAATAAGTTATAGAAATAGAGTACTCTTTCTGTTTCTAATCTTGTCCTAAGCTAAAATTTCCAGTAAAAAATGTGAAGTTTGGTTATTGAGCTACTGACTACTCTTAGTGTATCTATCCTTTTGGAACTAAAACCCAACAATTTAATAGTATTTCTATCCTACTTAACATGTGCCTGCTCTTATTTCCTTCTTTTGAAGACATGAAATCTAATTACTACAAAAGCCAGTCAAATTATACGCCCTAAAGTGGGATGAAGGCTGTACACAATTTGCAAATGGTTTTTTCATAATCACTGCAGGATTGTTTTAAACCAAAGAGGCAGGTTTTAACCATGATATAGGAAAGTATACATAGTTTACTAAGCTAGCAGTTCCCATATAAGCAATGTGTAGGTGTATGTACTCCAATTATTAGAATGAAGGGATGACAGTATTAGGGACGTGCAGAAACTTGTATCAGATTTCTGTTCACTGCATAAATTTCTAGCATCTTACTTGAGCTCTTTATTAGTATTTTAATTGAATTTCAGATTTTAGTACATTGAACCGAATGCATTTCTTCCAGAGCGCTTGTGACACCAATCATCATAAAATAAACAGGTAAGAGAAGTTACCACATAACTTTGTCAACCATATAAATAGTGTAGGGTGAGAATCATTAGAGAAATTCTCATGGTTCTCACAAAAATATAGAGAGACCATCAGCAGAACTGAGATATCTCACGGTACAAATATGATGACATCTTCTTTTAAAGCCCTAAAAACGCATGTCACTGCTACCACTATAAATATTTCTAGCAACCATACCTAGCATGAAGATGCGGAATGGAGACCTTCTCAATAACACTCCCAAAGATCACAGCCTCCCTCAAGGTGCATGTCCTTGACTGGGTCAGAAAATAGACATTTCAGAAAGCAGGATACGCATCATACACATAAACAAAGAGATGATACAGACGATAGAACTATATTAAATCTGTGTGTCCTGACAATGTGAAAGTACATAAGAGTATCCGAGAAAACTGATCTCAACAGACACTAAGGTCATATCTCAATACAGGATGGCAGTGTGTTGCTAAGAGATTAGAAAGGCACATAACAATACTTTCTTTTCTTTTTCTTTTTTCACATTGAGAATTTATGCATCATGGAAGTTTCCAACAACAAAAGAAAAAGAGTCAGATAGTACATAAATTGTTTGAAACCCAGACCCCCAAAAAGGAAAGGAAGAAAAAAAGAGGCAGCACACAATTGTAATATCTCATTGCAAGCAAGGGTTTGAACATTAACCACATAGGCAACTTTTGACTACATCTATCCACTTACAAGCTTTTGGTTAACTAAAATATACAAGAAGAATGTCAGATTCTCGAGTAACTCCGCTTAACAACAAAATTCTCAGCATGCATGTAACACCAGATTTCATCAAGTTTTGTTGCACAGCTGTAACAAAATACCCGTAAAATAGAGAAGCAGATAAACGGAAAACCCATAACCCACTTTTCAATATCCCTGAGTCACGACCTATAGTTTGCTGTAAAGCAAGTCATTTAAACAATCAGTAGGCAATCAAGACAATATAGCTAATCAAATCATTGTTAGTTTCTACAAAAGAAATTGTAAACTTTGGACATAAATGCAATTCTCCAATCACTTTAAAGAATTTTTTCACAATGGTTTTATACCTCACACAAAGGAAACAAGATTCCCTTATTGAAGGCAGCAGGCTTATAAAGAGATTTCTTCAAGGATTGATACAGAGCAAAATGCAATCTCTTATTCTTGCGAATATCATCTCTAACTCGAGGGAGCAAGACCAACTTGTAGAAGCGTTCTGCCTTCTTGACACCCAAATTTGAAGCAAATATTCTTGTGGCTTGGTACATTGCATTTGGTGACCATTTCTCAGGTTCTGTTAAATATAGAACATCTTCCCAATATTGCAATGAAGGAATATGTTTGAACGCTTTTGGCATCTTGCCTGAATTGTATTTGCTAAGATGCTTGCCAACACTGCAAAACAACCACCGCCAGTCAGCCAAGCTAAGTTTGCAGATAAAGAACTGATAAAATAAGGACCAGGAGAGTAAACATACCCTTTGTATAACTCAATGATTGATTCATCCAATTTAGGCATTGGTTGCACTGCAACAAACAAACATAAATCAGTTCTCATAGTTAAATAGCTTTTATTATTATTATTATGGATAAAGGACATTGTCAAATTGCTGAACAGAAGTTTGATAACGAATGTAATTAAAGCTTGGGTTGCTCAAGAACAAGCACAAGTTAAATATTGGTGATAGTTGTTTTCTGTTTTGAAATGACAGAATAAAACCTGAAGAAACTTGTGCATTTTGTTCCTTGCTCTTTTCGATAAGGATTTGCCCCAATGTGCGTTCAGGGCGATTTTGTGTAGAATAAAAAGCCTCCAATAGCTTCTCATCCTCCAATAGCAACTTGTCAACCTCATCCTGTGTTGAGGCGCAGAAAAAAAGAAGTCATAACTGTTGTGAACTGATCCATGAGAAACTGGGAAAAAGAAGTGACCCGTTTCTATTCTTGAAAATTGAATTATTATTTTTCTTGGTAGATATCATTCAAGATCCAATTTTTATTGTATTAAACAGATAAAATGCTCCTGTTGTCAATGAAAATCAACTAATCAAATAACTAGACCTCAAACCAAAATCAGTTGAGGTAGGCTTTATAAATCATCTATATCCATCTGCTCTATAACCCTCTATGGGAATCCTCTATGTTTCAGTTATAGGAAGTTTATGAAGCTCATACAGACAAAACAGTTCCATATCAATGAAACACAATAAAAGTTTCAAGCAATTGTATAAATACTACATAAATCAACCTTCTTAGCAGCCACTAAGCTAATTTTACAAAGAGGTTACCTCCAAATCACCAAATTGACTTTGAGTTTCCTGAAACCCACTAAAATTATCAATGTCATCGCCATCCTCCTCCTCGACAGCTCTAGTTGCAACATCCTCTGGAAAAACTATAGCATTAGGATTTCTCTCTCGTATCTCCTCCTCATCTACTTCCTTCTGCTGAAGTAACGCCTCCTTCAATATCTTCGAGCTAATGCTAGACGATATAACCTGTCAACAACAAACAAATCCACAATTAGTTCTCAAGTTTATTCAATAAATTTCTTAACTACTGATTTCAGCCGAAATCGTGTAGTGTGATTTGCCTGTTGTTGCTGCTGGTGAGATTTAGGAGCTTTGGAGCGTTTCTTCGATGAAGCTTTGGATTTGGAATCATCGTCAAGGAAGGGTTCTGGATTTGTGAGGCGTTCTCGTTTCTTCCCCATTTTTGCTTTTGCTTAAACCTCTGTAGCTCTCTGGGTTTTTAGGGCTACACTAATTTGCGCCAAGTCTAATAAGTATTATATATGATGTTTTTTTTTTTCCTCCACAAAAAGTTTTTTTTTTTTTACTAACTTAAAAGGATTACTGAAACCAAAAATATTACGGTGGGTTTAAAATATAGAGCTTGTTTGAGTTTAGTTGATTAAAAATAGAGGTAAGTTATATATTTAGTTGGTCGGTCAAAAATATTATTTTTACTAATTAAACATATAATATATATTTTATTTTTTATTATTATTATTAAACAGCAAATTAGCATTAAAAGTGGGGGGAAAAACTGTTTTAGATGTTGAAATTGATAATAACTAGTTAATGTGTTACAAAGATGTTAATAAACGTTTTGTTTTGTTAAAGCAGCGAAAATATTGTTATACTCCCTTTATTCCAAAAATAAGTATCGTTTTAGCTTTTTTTTTGTTAAGGCAACTGAAATGTCGTTATACCCCATCATCTCAAATTAATGGTTGATTTAGACAATAATTAATATGTAGTAATTATTTTCAACTCTACCTTTATACTCCCTTAACCTCAAAATAAGTATTGCTTTAGCTCTAACTTTAGTAAATGATACCTTGCATATTGTTTTCAATTATACCTTTATATATATATTCTCTTCGTCCCAAAATAAGCAAAACAATAAATATTAAGAAGGACAAGTTCTTTAATCTAAAGTTAGGTAGCTCTATTATAATATGTTACTTGTTAGGAACAATTATCGAATAGATGTTATTTCTGTTCATTCATAGATTTTGAAGTTGAAACTTGAAAATTTTGAGTTATGAATTGTGCTTAGACATGTATTTTACTTGGAAAAAAAATTAAAGTTTTATGAGTGAAAGTGAATTTTCTCCCAAATACTGGTCTTAAGGCAGTTAAATCATAAATTTTAAAAGTTAACTGACGATACTGCTTTGTAACAAGCAGACTGGGTTGGCTTCTTTGGTATGATTACCTACCACAAAAAAAAAAGGAACTGTACAAGCCATGGCTTCTATAGTATCATCTTCGAAAATCAAAATGTTGTTGTATTGTTTGTGTGCACCACACATAATTCAATCAACAACATGAACTCCAAACTAGTTATCATTATTGGAATTTGGAAACAACCTCCCTATCTCGGAATAGGGGTAAGGTATGTGTACACTCTATTCTCCCCAGACTCTACTTGTGGGATTACACTGAGTATGTTATTGTTGTAACGAGTAATTTACCATAATCCTGCTCCTTTATCTGAATTAAGCACTGATTTTGAAGATGCAGATTTACTAGTTCGTTCCAACTAAGAACAACTCATCCCACAAACAAGAAAAGTTCTACTTCTGCTATGTATTGAACTATTGAATAATATTGAGCAGAGAACTTTACGCGTAAAGTTCCACGATATGATGATATATAGAAATAGAGGATGTACAATGGAGGCATCACTTGCCATTTATCAGAATATATCAGTTTTCCAATACCATGAAAAGCTTAACATAACCGTAAACTCATTAAACAGAAACGAGTATTCAAATCAAATTATAAGCTTCTGAGACAGTGAAGCAATATTGCTTTGATGAAATAATATGAAACTTCAGGTACATGCTCACAACCTTGGGGCTGGAAGAGCAGCATGTGGGGTGTCCCATTCAGTGGCAATGTGGTTTCTAGTAATCTCCTTCAGTGAGCGACAGCCACTCAATGCCATAGTTAGCTCAAACTCATCGCGCAACATTTGCAGCACTTTTTTTACTCCAGCTTCTCCTTCAGCAGCCAATGAGAAAACTACTGGCCTTCCAATCTGTTAAGGGCAATACAGAATGTCACTCGCTAAGATGTTTGAAGACGAAAAGGAAACATGGCATGTGTGCTTAGCCAACAATGAACTGGTTTTGGAATGTGTTAAGAGTGTCCCACTTCCCATTTACCCATGGAACTTGTTCTCCAATATTTTACCAGCTGTTATTTATCATTCACTGATTATGTAGGTATAAATTATAATGCCTACTTTTCTTGGTTCTCGAAAGTGCAAGGGACTTCTATTAACTTTGAATTTCCCAATATAGCGGCCTAAAAGGGAAGATACTAAACTTGCTTTAGACTAAGGCGTAATTATTGTACTACTACGACTATTAGGGAGATTTAAAATCACTTTCAGATTGTTGACCATTCTCAAGGCAGATTTTGGAAAAAGGCGCTACTTGGTCTACTGGTGAGTAGATAAAGATAAAAGATTGAGTTATGTGCCACCAATCTAGGTCCAATCAGTATATGGTACTTACAAAAATGCCTGAAGCTCCAAGTGCCAAAGCTTTAAAGACATCTGTTCCACGGCGGACACCTCCATCCAAGAATACAGGGATCCTGCCTTGTGCACCTTTCACAACCTGGAACAACAGCATGAATGGAGAAAATCAGAATGTGTGTAGAAGCTCCCAACAGAAGGCAAAGAACAGGTAACAGGAACAACAAAAGAATAAGTACTGTTAGAAACAAGTCATGTACCTCTTCAAGAGCCGAGATTGTTGCAGGGACATAATCGAGCTGGCGAGCACCATGGTTTGACACAATGATACCAGCTGCTCCAGCCTGAACTGCAAGCCTAGCTGCAAATCCAAGATGGTAAATTGTTTCAGCATTAATGCATGAACATAATAGGACTGAATAATAAAACAGGGTAGATTATTTAGAGTATTGAATCATATACCATCCTCAGCCGTAAGTACACCCTTCACCAAGATTGGCATTGAAGTGATAGTCTGGAGCCACTGAACATCCTGTTCAAGTCCAGAAAGAAATCCTTGACATATGAAATTTTTCTCGAGATTCATTTTTAAGCACAGAATGTCCATCACAGTTTCAAATGCAATGCAAGTTCATCAAATCTTTTTTTGTCATGTCAAATTGAGTTTCAACTTTCAATCCTAACCTCAGTGCACTTGAACTACTGACAAACTGATGTTCTTTTCCTCATTAGCCAAAAAATATGTGTATTTCATATCTTCAGTGTTTCTACCAATTTGAGATTAAAGAATAGTTCTTGGCCTACTGAATTCTTAAGAAATGATGGAAAGGGGGAATAAAACATGGAATATGTAGGATGACCCGAGGAAAGGTAATATACCTTCCAGCTCAAAGTGCGATCAATTTGACCAGCAACATACGAAGCTAATCCAGAGTCATTAGCCTGCAACAAGAAGACGATTTAAGATTATACATAAATAGATTCTTACAAGAACTTGATGCACAGATCAGAGAAATATCTATTCGTCTACTCACTTGGTCCATCTTGCCAAGGTCCAATCCTTCAAAGTTCTTCAATGTCAAAAATGGTGGCAACACGAATCTGCAAGGCGATGAAGATAAAATTAACTTGTACAGCTTCATAAATTAAGCTCCTTATCTGGTTGAAAAGGCAACACAACCTAATAGAGTGACAGTAATATTAGGATATATACCTGTTCTTAATATCAGATTCTCTACGTCCGAGCCTTGGGGTATCAACTGTGAGGGCTATAGCCTTGAAACCTGCCCTTTCAGCTCTCCTCACAAGTTGAGCAACAACATTTCTGTCCTTGTAGACCTGAATATATGAGAAGATAGATACAGTTTAGGCATAATATGGTGTGTGTACATTTCTCCTAAATTTTAAGAGTAAGTTCATGCTCACATAAAGTTGGAAGAAACGGATGCCAGGTCCTGTTGAAGCAACCTCCTCAACGCTGGAAGTGGCCCAAGATGACAATGTCTGAAAGACAAATTTGTGTTACGTTAGCAAAGTGAAAAACGCTGCGCTCTAAGTCAAATACAAGTACTTTAGATCCTAACAGCTGGCCTAACAGAAACTTAAAGCTTCATTTATTGCAATTATAACATAATTATATGCAAGGTACGAAGTGCAAAGCCAAGGTTAACTCAACTGCATCAATTGTACTATGCATTTCAAAAGAAGATTTAAAGTCACTAACCATTGGCTGAAATGATATTCGTATTATCGAGACTCCTAAATTACTTTATCGACATTATAACATCAGCTATGAGTCCATCATATTTGCAATCCATAGGCATTATTATAAAATTAGAGTTACTATTGAGAACCAAGTGAGACTAACCATGATTGTGCCTGCTGATGATGCTGCCCTTGCTGTAGCATACTCCCCTGCATAAAGCAACCAAGTATTCAGACTTCCGAAACACCTTAGAGTTTTTCCACATAAAGAATACTCGAGCCTTCAAAAAAGATGTTTAGTACTACAGGTAAAACTATTGCCATCTGAACTCTAGAATCACTTCTAATAATCAATAGTTAAACCAAATGTGACCAACAACTTTCTCAAGTAGACAGAGCTCAAAGCCTCTCAAATATGCATGGATGAAAATTCACAAATCTTCAGTTTATTTGCAACAGTCCATTAACATATTACTTATGTCTTTTGAGGTTAGTTGTGATAACATGACATAAATTCATAGTTACACCCAATGAGTCCAGATAGTAAGATTATGCATTTAAAAAATTGTATGAGTGCAAGGTATACCTTCAGGATGTGCCATTTTCTGCATGGCTGTTGGTGCAATCATGATAGGCATTGAAATCTTGAATCCTAGCACTGTGGTGGTCATGTCAATTTT
>JAJOOO010009384.1:0-21285 GCA_029582685.1 Solanum piurae | reverse complement strand
GATTTATAGTATATAGTAACTAATATATAATATGTAGTATTGAAGTGGAAGGTGGTGGGGACCACTTATATATTTTATAAGTAATTGCAATGTTAGTCCTTGTAATTGTCATTTATTAAAGTTAATGTACAATTCTTTTTGCACGTTGTACAAAATTCTATGCACGTTGTACAACAACTCTAATGCAGTGTTAGTCCTTCCTACTCCCACTTCTAAATAGGAGTAATATATAGTGACATCCAGTTGTATACACTTTCCCCTCTAAGTTCCTCTTCCACTTTTTGGTAATCTCTTATTCAATGGAATTCTTTTTATTTCGATATGAGTACTTCATTTTTCATTCACACTTTTTAAAATTCAATAGTACGTACTCTTAAAATTATTTAATTCAAAATTATATTATTGTCTTCGTTTTAATTTATTTATTTACTTTATTTTCTTAAGTTTTGTATTAAACTAAAATAAATAAACAATTAAAATTATGAAATATATTTTTGTATCATACTCAAGATATTTAATAGTAGTATTTGAAGTTAGTAATTTCATGATAAAACAACACAAAAATATTTTTTCGTGTGTTTGTTTCTCCAAGATTCTTCTCTCAACTTCTTTTTATTGAACTTATGGTTAAACTTTAAAAAAAATAAAAATTATCCCCCCGATAATATCTATTGCAAAACTCTTATATTTTTAATTTAATGAACCAATTTTAATTTCCATACTAAAATCTCCACATAATAATCCTAACATATGTGTTAAATAGGGAGTGAGTTAGGCCTAAGACCTAATTTAACAATATGTTATTAACAGAACACATGGATTAAATAAACTCCATTCCTTTTTATGTGAATGTATTTGATTGAATACACTTATTTCCTTTTTAAATTTAATTATTTTAAATAAAAAAAAATTAGAAGTGTAGCGTGATTAACGACAAAGGGAGTTGTACTAGCGTCCATTCTTGATGATAAACTAAATGATTATCAAAAGGCATGCAAATTTTGTAATATATTAATGAACGAGATCATTAAACTTGATGGGATTACACATCATTTCCATGTGTCATTTTTGGATGTTTATAGATGCAAATCTTACAATGCAATATAATATAATTTTAAGACAAGTTTTATATTGTAAAGTTTTAAAAAAAATTCAATCAATATAATAAAGATCATAGTGAGATGATGAATATGTGTGATTTTTCTATTTTTACTCTCGTTCGAATTTCACGTCAAAGGTTTTCCTTTAAAAGTGTAAATTTAAATTAATCAAAATCCATTATAAATATCAAACATCGAACAACTTAGGATGCTTATTATTTAATAATCAATCCTCTTTTATTAATTCAAAATCAACTTTTATGACGTGTTATGAGTTAAAATCTAAGGTACTATCCGTGCAAGCATAAATTTAAAATATATAATACTTTAACAGTTATACTCAAATGTTATATTGAATGAATGAAATGTATACATAAGTGATAAGTCTAATTAACATTAAATTACGTAAAGAAAAATCAAATATCATCACGTAAAATACTCCTTATTTATGTTTTAAAGTTTTACACAACCATTAATGAAGAGATCAAGTTTTTTATATTTATAAATAATAAAAGTATTTATTTTGATTATCCTTTCTCTCTATCTAAACGGATTAGTTACAATTAATACTTCATTAATTACAACAGTGTAATAAATCTGAAAAGATAAATAACTTATCTGTTTAAAATATCAATGCCAGTTTGGATCGAAGGAGTAAATTCTTCTTACAAGAAGATAAATTGAATTCTAACGATAACAATAATAAATGAAAACATGTACATACAAAATAATATTCTTTTCTTAGTTTTTATATGGAATTAATTTAAATCTGCACAGATTTATTGAAATCGAATATTTATATAATATATCTAATATAATATATATTGAAGTAGCTATATTGGGAGTGATACCTTAAATAGGTTTTGCAATGCGCAATTTAAATTTAATTGAATTTTAATATGAATTTCAAATATCAGATAAAAAATAAAATAAATATATATAAATTTTATCCCTATCTTTATCGAAACCTAATATTTACATCAAATTAATACAACGCGCAGGAACAAAGAATTGTAGCTTCGCGTGGCTTTCCAGTAAATGTCGTTTTCCCTTTTTCTCCTCTCAACCCCCTCCCTCCTAACCCACAAATTCCATTAATTTCACCACCCAACTACCCTAATTTCTCACTTTTACACTGTATATATATAAAGGGTTTCTCTCAAAGCCACTAAAAAAACCCAAATTTTTCCCCTTCAATTTGTACAGGAAAGATCAAAGAACAAACCAAGCCATGGGTGGAGGCAATGGACAGAAGGCAAAGATGGCTCGTGAGAAGAACATGGAAAAGATGAAAGGCCAAAAGGGTATGCATATTTAAGTTTGTTTATAATTTTGGGTTTTTTTTTCGAAAAAAGATTGAATTTTTAGCTAAATCAAGATTATGGTGTATGTACAGGAAGTCAGCTTGAGGCTAACAAGAAGGCTATGAATATCCAGGTTTTTGTTGATTTCACTGAAATTTGTTTTCTTTTATCTGTAGAATTCTTTCAACCAGCTGAAAAATTAGAAATTTAGGTTTTCAATTGGGGGTTTTTTCTATTTTTGTTTGGGGATACACTAGAGGATTTTAATTGGCTTTAACTTGCTAAAGTTTTGGAATTTTTGATTGGATATATGGAGTCCCTGGAAGTTTTTTGTAGTATAGACCAAAAATTTAGTCAGATCTCTGTGTCTAGGAGCTAAAGGGGATGATTTTAGGTGCTGCAATTTGTTAATGTCTTGTTAATCTAATTGAATTGATCGGATAACGAAGAGTCTGGATGATGTTTTGTTGGAAAAATGTATTTGATATCTCAGAACAAACAACAACAACATCATTCACAGTGTAATCCTACGAGTGGGATTTGGGGAGGATAGTGTGTACACAGCTATACTCCTATCTTGGGAAAGAAAGTGTTCATGTTCATGTATAGATTTATTCTCTTAATATCTTGTTAACGAGTCTTTAATATGATAATTGTTCTTTTTTACAATTCTAGCCTTAACTTTGAAAAACATAACTAACCATTTGAGTAGTCTTTGAATTCAATTTATGCAATTGTGACATATTTTTTAATAGCTTTGAATAGTGGTTTTTACATTGTTATGTATTTGGATGTTACAAGCTATTAGATGTGAAGCATCTGTCCACTCCCAAGCCTAGGTATGCTCCTATGTATTGGCTTGGGAAGTGTGGAAAAAATGGACATACTCTTCTCCTTTATAATGTCACACACCACAAGATAAATAAAAAGATTTTCATACCATTTTTGTGATTATTTTAGCAAGCAGAAAGTCCGAAATTTTCTTTGTTTTTATTAGAACAATATATGTTGAGCAACTTATTAGAAAGAGTGCTTTATAAAATATACTTACATACTACCTAGTTTGCATAAATTATTTGATCTAGTTGAGCAGGAGAAAATTCATCAGGTTTTGAATCTCTTAGTATTAAGAGCAGAGAAATTATGTTTCTGCCATAATGTTTCACCTTTGGAACATCAGGGAAGTGTTAGGCAAAGTTGTGCATAGGCGAATTAGAAATAGTAGCAGGAGATGTTTGTGCAGCAACAGGAAGACCACTGGTATTTCAGTAGCAGTAGTAGATTGATTGTTTCCATGATCGAGGACAACAGAATAAAAGAAATATCCTTACGAATATTGTAAAAAGAATTGAACTAACACGGAAATGGTAGGAACATCGTTTTAGCTTGAAATATGTATGACACACCCTTTAGGATATTTCATCGGTAAAGGTGTTCCCTCGTGATTTAACAAACTCTTCTAGTATAAATTATGAACAGAAATAACAAAGAATAAACAAAAGAATCTAGCACTACAGAAGAAAAGGAGAAGAGCTTGTCTATTTTTTTCCACACTTTCAAAATGAACACATAGGAGTATATACAGGCAAGAGAGTGAACAAAGGCATAACATCTAATAGCTTGTAAATGTCAAATATTATAACTTAAAAGCTATTCAAGGATCTGATACAATTGCACAAATTGAATTCAAATGGTTTGTTATATTTTTCAAAGCTAACATTGAATTGTAAAAAAATAATTATCATATTTAAGTCTCATTAACAACATATGAAAAGAATGAACCTAAACATGAATTTAAACAGTCATCAAAATCATTTTTCTAACATGTCTACACGCTATGCTACTGCATCACAGCTTTAAAGAGAAGCTGAATTAGCTTAAATTGTGCTCAGATAGAACACAGTTGCCAGTGACACGAATAATCTTGATGATTTATATAAGGATTAGTAATTTTTTCATGAAAAAGGGTGCTTTTGTTTGCACTATACATAGGCTTTGCTTGATCTAGTTCTTGTCGAACTTTTGAGCAAGGTTGTTATTACTGATTTATTCAAATGGCGCCCTTGCAAATTTAGGGAATCTGAAGGTCTTCTTTATGTGTCACGAATGAGGTAGAATGCACCATGGTGATCCTGTAAGATTGATAATAATGCTAGCAAATCAGATTATGCTTTATAGAAAACAAAAGTTAGTATAAGAGATTGATAAATAATGTCTAGTCATTCGTAAAAACAGTGATGTGAAGTTAGCAGTTAAGATTATTATAAAGGAAAATGACTTTTGTTCGTAAGTGGGGAAAGCCATTTCCCCTCTTTCAATAGAAAAAGTTATTCTTGCAAAACATTTTGTGACAATTAATCACCCATGACATATTTTTGGAAGGTGTCATCTGGAATATAGTTTCCCCCATTCCAAACACATTAGTGGCAAAGAGAATTTGTTTTGTTAAAGTTTTGAAAGAAACAAAAGCTGAAGTCATGTTTGTTAAAGAGGGATAGATTGAGAAAATGGAATTAGAGACGCATGACATATGTTTTTTGATTTAGATGTAAGAATAAATTGCGGGGCGAACAATTGTTTACCTGTAAATGCAGAGGAAGATTCGTTGAACTCACCACCAAAAGAATTGCCTCTATGTCAAACTTTGAATCTCATGGTAACAAAGTTAGAACTTATCACAAACTAAATACCTTTGCTTTGCTGCGTGTTTTCAAAAGAAAACTAGAGAAACATCTCTGTTGGAGTAAAATGAGTTGTTCTATTTTTGATATCCATAGAGAAGTTATATATTTCTCTTAGAGAAAAACCGATCACATCCACCATTTTTTGATCATGTGGTGGTTTAGTTTTAGATAACTTAATCTATATCTCTTTCAACGGGTTGGGTTGGGTCGGGTCAGCCCACATGGGAAATCCAATATCCAATAAGTACTGTGCCATTTGGTATCTAGTTTTCAAGATTTTCTTCAAGGGACTAGAACTTGGGGTTTGTTGCTCAGCAAATGAATGATCCTGCCCAATGCAAGAACTATAATTCTTGCTGAAACTATCTCTCTTCCCATGAGGACAAAGGGTCAAAAACAAGACGGTAAACAAGGAAGATGATATCTCAGCACTGTTATCCATTTGTCCTGATTCTTGCTAGTTTTCAAAATGCAGTGGAATAAGAAATAGGGCGGTAAACAAGGAAAACGGTTTCTAAACAAATGTTATTCACTTGTTTTAGTATTCGCTAATTGTCAAAATGTAGCGGAATAAGAAATAAGATCATAAACAAGGAAAACAATTTCCAAACAATGTAATTCATCTGTCTAGTTTTTGCTACTTGACAAAAAACAAGACAGCAACAAGGAAGACAAGGAAGATGCTATGTAAAACTGTTATCTAGTTATTTTGAAACAAAACCTGTTATCCATTTGTCTTAACGTTTGCTAATTGTCAAATGCAGTGCAAGGTGTGCATGCAGACATTCATTTGCACCACTTCTGAAGTTAAATGCAGAGAACACGCTGAGGCGAAACATCCCAAGTCTGATGTCTATGCATGTTTCCCTCATCTCAAGAAATGATTTGTATTTCAGAGTCTGGGCTGATGGTTGTTTCCCAACTATGTTTCTAAATTCTGTTAACCATGATAAAGTTTGAATCTGTTCAAAAGTTGTTACTTCGTTCTGCTTCAAACTGTTGATGGCTACTTAGTTTGGAACTCTGTGAAATATATGTCTATAATAACTGCCTCCTCTTGGATTCATATCTTCTAGACTTGTCGAGCGTAATGCTTTACCTTGTCATGCTGATTAAGTATTTACTATTGCTAGTTTTAAACATTCACCACCAAGTATTTGGTGGGGTAGAAGTGATCCTTTGTCTTTTGTCTTTGACCAGAGGTTTTGGGTTTGAGGTCTGTGAATCGAGTCGCTCTAGACAGGTAGTGTTACGCCCCAAAGTAGAACCTTTTCGGCACGATTCTAATATTAATTGGGGTCGGAAAACGGGCACCAGACACTGATGGGAAACCCAAAAAGGGTTCTAATCATTTAGTATATGATGTGATAGCATTCAGGTCTATCATTGTGGTCTGACCTTATCTTCTGTGTCTTATCTTCTTTTTTAAGCTTTTCTTGAGGAAGAGAAGAAATCACTGCTGTTATGTTTTGGAAAAATATTTAAGTAGGGATGCTGATTGTTTGAAATCACGTAATCAGAGATTTAACTGCCCATGTTCAAAGCCGAAATAGAAGTCCGGTGCAAAATTTTAGTAGCTCAATTGATTGGCCATTTAAACTTTCATCTTGTTATTGAGGATTTGATCCCTGTAACCCCCATTTCTTGTTTTCCTACTCCCAATTTGTTTTTAAAAAACAAAAAACTCACAAGTCAGGTTGTTGACTACTTATTAGCTAGAATATGAAAGACGTAGATAATGGAAAATGACATTTTCTAAAACAAATTTAGGAGTAGACATGATTTTTGCCCAAGAGTAAAATACATGACTAGAAACTATAGTATTATATTATATTGTAAACACATAAAAAGACAGCTATATATATTCAAATTGGGTTGAAAATCGTGAGGTTCAAGTTCAAATTCTAGTAGAAATAAATATTAGGTGATATTTTTTCATTTGTTTTTAATCTTGATAGATAAAATTACTCGGTACTTGATGGTGATGAAAAACGACAGGTATCTGATGAAATTAATCAAAATACACACAAAATGAATCGGACAGCGTTGTCCTAGGTTTCTGATAGTGATTTTAATAGTCAAGTTTATTTGTTGTACGTAGATACAAGTCCTTTAAAAAAAGAGCTATTAGAACAACTGAAAGACATCGTTATTTTCTTAAGCATCTCTTGTGTAATATCAACTTCTTATTTGAACCAACAACGTATACGTTTCGAAATTAGTGACATTGAACCAACTTTCATTTGTACAACAAAAATACGTAATTGTCTTATAATTTATTGAAAATATTCTTTTTCACGTAACAATTTCTTATTACTGAAAAAGGGAAAGTAATTTTTTTAAATCATTATTAGTGTTTAAATTGATTTTCTTGTACCATACTATATTGATTGGGATGAATGAAACTAATTTAATCACAACAACACTATAATCACGTCAGCAAACTAAACACGTCTCTAGTAAGTCAACACTTTCATTCTTCCAAATGTGGATTATTTTTTATTTGTAAAAATATATTCCTTCATCCATAAAATAAATGTTAAAAATGAAAACAAAAATTAAAATACTAGCAATTACCTAGCATACTTTTGCTAAATTATGTATTGTAAATATCTTTCTAAGAAACAATACTATATGTATAAAAATGAGTCGGTACCATTTGATAATAATTCACTGAATGACAATAATTTCAATCCTGAACCGGAAATTTCAGGTTTGACTTTGGAAATAAAATTGTCTTTTGATAAAAAAAAAGTATTCTACCCAAAGTGAGATTTCTATGTACAAAAAACAATTTACGATCAGTAAGCCCAAACCATATAGGTGAAAAAAGTTTGATAAGAAACTGATGTAAACTAACGGAGTACTTGAATGGTAAGGATCTTTCACTCATCAAAACAACAAAAAAACGATGGGAACTTCTAAGGAGAAATTGAAAAGAGAGAGAAACTTCATAGGTCCTCCAAGCAAGGTTTAACCATCTTATCAAAAATTATAATCCATAGTAAAAATGTAACTTTATTTTTTAACTAAGTTCCCTGTAAGCTAACACTGATGTTTTATCAGTGACTCCGACTTCAGACCCTCGTGAGCCTTGCCATAAACAGAATGTTGGCATCACCCAACATTTACAAATCAAATTGTGACAATAAAGGATCATGATTCACAAATTTTTTTGCATATGTAACTGCATGTTGTAACGCCTAATCAGTGACCACGAACTGCATGAGTATGGGCGGAGTTACAAGACGCACAAGTTCATCAGAAAAGTACATTTACTTTTTTATATTTTGAATTTAGTGAAAATTCTGATTCCACCATTGCGAAAGGCAAAATTAAACAATTTTTTAAAGTAAAATCTGTTGCATGATAAGAGGAGTTACTCAGACGATATCGTAGCGAGAAAAAACTGATTGCACATATATTTTTATTTACATGCCTAAACTGCGATTCCGATGACTATTTTACACTGATTTTCCCCAACTTTCCAATCGTCAAAAAGCCAAAAACAGATAGAAAAATTCGATAATTTACATACTTACAGTGAATTAAAATCACTCGATTTTCACTTTTCTTAATCGCTAGCGAGGGTGGTGCTGAGGAAGCCGGAACCGAAACTGCGACGCCGGAGATCTAACAGCAACGCCGTGCCAACATATACCACCTCTACACAACTCATCTGAATGATGACGTGGCTGATTCCGATTCTGAGTAAGATGACGATCGGGTGTCAAAGCACACCTAGTAACCTTACGTGACACATCCCACGTCAAACTCAAAATCAATACACTTCCTACAACAGCTGTCGATACAATCAGCACAAAAACTCCGCCGTAGCTCCGTCCAGTCATCAATCCGTACGCCTTCATTGCCGCTATCACTAACAGGTACAACGTCGTTAAATTCCCCACTACAGTATCCGAAATCGCCATTTTTATCGGTCTTCTAAGATCAAAATTAAGTTGAAATTGGTAAATTTTGAGTCTACAGCAGGTTGTGAACTGATAATAAAGGGTTTTAAAAAAGGATTATGGTATGGAGTGAGAATTACGAAATTTTCGATTTGGGGTTAGGGTAGGGGGTGGGGGTGAGTGAGGGGGTGGGGGTGTAAGATAATGCTATGGGTTCTGAGCTTATCTTCTTTTTATTTTCAGTATTTTGAGGAAAGGGAAAGGTAGCAGTGAATCTGATTCAGTATTCCAACTATCGAGACTCGTCCATTGGCTCATAATTACTCCTTCATTTTAATTTATTTGTGTTACTTTTTTTACTCTTTTAAAATTAAGGTAGCAATCAAGTGCTAGCTAACTTTTAAATAATATGTTTACTATTACTTCATTCGTTTTTATTTACCTGTCAAATATTTTTAATTTAATTTTTTCTTTTTATTTGTTATTTTTGACATATCAATGAAGGATAATTTTCTTTTTTTCTATTATATTTTCAATTTAATTATATTGAGTTAATGTCTTTGAAAAATATAGTGAGTATGTTTGGAACCTTGTCAATTAATAAAGGTAAAATGGTAAGTTTATTATACTAATTATTATTTTCTTAATAAGTGTGACAAATTAAAATTTGACTAGTAAATAGACACGGAGAAAATACTAGATATCTTTAGTTTAAGATAATAAAATTTTAACTTTTTTTAAAAATATTTTTTAATGTTTACTTCTAATCAAATAAGATAAATAAATTGAGACGAGAACTATTAAAAATAATGACCATCCAAAAATATGAAGACGTGTGTCTAAAATGTGGGCACAGTGGGTATTATCAGCTTCATGTAAACGTGGCGGCACAACATTCCTCATTGCGGCTTTAAAGACAGCCAATTATGTCGTCATTTCATGCTTGACTTACTTGCAAGGTAGTACAAGTTTTAAATATACACGATGTTTTCATGATTTAAATTCATGATCTACCAATTTTACGAAAACAGTTTTTTCTTTAAGTTCTAATGGGTGAAATTATTCAAGTTTCTTGATATTATGTATGTAATTTTATTTGTGGTTTTGTTTAGGGGGTCTTAATGAGGACTTTGCTTTTGTGATACGTTAAAGAATTGTATTTATTCTTCTTAGACTAATATATTTGTTTTTCTTAGACATGCACCTAAATTCTGCCCAAAACTTCCTTTTTGTTTTTTTTGGCTTTCGAGGCTTGCGGTCCCGTAAAGTTTTGGTATATGCAACTTTAATATTATATTGAAATGTGTATCATACAAAGACGAAAGTGGTAGAGAAGTTTGTTACTGATGGGGCACTATCAAAATTAAATTATAGTAACTAGAAACAGCTCATCTTATTAGGCAGAAGCTATCCCATTTTTAAAAAATATCTTTTTCATTAATAGGAAAAACAATATGGTAAGGAGTTTTAGCATTAACCGTAAGAATTACAGACTTCACTTGTGGGATAACTCTGATGATATTATGTTGTTGGTGGTGGTGTTTAGAATTATTGTCATGTCATTCTGTTTTTTTCTTTAATTTACTAAAAAGGTAAGGTATGAGTCCATTGGTTCTCATGACAATTACAACTTAACAAGTATAACACATTACTATAAACAAGTCAATCGCACAAATAAATTCAACGTTTTATTTGTGTTGTGATTAAGACTAAATAATTAAAGTGGGACCAATGGCCTACTGTTTTTATTATTTAGATTATATAAAAGACAAAGTAAGAACGAAAGAATTATTTTCTTGTTCCCTCTTTCTTTATTAAAATAAAAATAAAGTAGTTTTAGTCATGAAGAACCATAAAATAAATGGTTGGTGATGAGTGTCTCTCTTGTTGTTCCCCCTTTACATCATTCAACTTGAATTTGAAGTGAACTTTTTTGGGGGTAAAAAGGGAATACAATTGTTTAACAAAGATACTCTTACATCTTGATAGTTTTCACCTACTCTAATCCAACTAATTAACTTTTACATGCAATCATCCAGATTGAAAAGGGCACAAGTTATCTAATAATCTCAGCAACATGAAACTGGGGTAAATAGTTTATGTCATTCAGATCATAAACAAGATTTACAAATTCTTATCAAAAGGGAAAAAAGAGGGCTATATAGTTCAAGATTTATGCTGCTTCTGGAAATCAGGATGATTCAGCTGATGTAGCATTGGACCGAGCTTTCTCATACAAGCGGTATATCAGTGTAGACTTAGACATTTGAGGTTCTCTTTCTAGGACGGCGATCACATCTTTTACAGTAATACTGCGAGCAATCCTAGTTTGTGTTATTATCCCTTGAGTTCTCCCGGCTCTTCTCACAGCACCTGCAGAAAAGAGAGTAATCCAAAGAAATTAAGAGAAATGCTCAAAGGTTACAGCAGCTAAATGGTTAGTGCACAGGCTAAACCTGAGTAACCACACTAAACAACAAGAAATATCAACCAAATGTCCTGAAATCAACAAAGGAACGGTAATATCACACATTCCTGGATCATAAACACTTCAATCCTTACAAAAAAAAACTAATATTGTGCCTCAATCCCAATAACTAGGGGTTAAAAGTGGATATGCGCGGTGTTGTTTATCTCTCGGTGCTAAGTGGGCACTCTACCACCTAAGCTACATCCAGGTGCTAAGTCAGCCGAACCCAACAGCTTTGACCTAGACGCTTTATATGCGTTAAGAAATCCGCTAAATATGTACAAGAATCAAATTTCAAACCTGGTTATTAGTACTTGAGATTGGTGTTCTATTCCAAACCCATAAAATTCAAATCATGGATCTGCTTCTGGCTACATCGCCGGCCCGGGAGGGAACTTTGGAAACATCTAAGACGCCAAACTCAGAGTTTGCCACAAGATAGTTTGGAAGGAAATTTATCACGTTCAATGCTAGGATACTCTTGGCTGATCTAAATACATCTCATTCTAGTATTTTCAACCAACCCCGACCCTCCCTCTTCCATTTAGTTGCTGAGTTCATTCTAGTAAGGATGTTTGGTGGTGGTGTTTTTTTCTTGGATCAAGTAAAATGAGAAAATTTCATTGAAAATGCATCAAAAGGATGCCAATATTACATCAGCTGAGGAGAAAAGGTAGCTTCTGTACAATTAACCTTTGGTTACCAGTAGTAATTCAAGGAGCTAACAAAATCCATAAATTTATCTAGACTATTCACATCTTCAAGTTTACACCAGCAAACAGGACTCATTAGGCATCTAGCATTAACTTTGTATAGATGGGAAATGACACCCTCAAAACATATCTAAGGCTTCTTTCTATCCAACTCCAAAAATGGCATGATGGTGCCATTTTTTCATCTACCCCAGCTGTCCCAATCCATATACACTGATGGACACCCTTCGTGAAATTTCTGGCTCCGCCGCCACTGCCAGCTGATATATGTTTCTTTAATGGTATAGGTCATTACCCAGCTCATCACGAAAACCTTTAAAAAAATATACTCCGACAGACAGCTTGAAAATGGAGGAATAGATGGTTGATGTTTTCTGATTCTAGTAGACAGATGTAGCACCTGCTGCATAGAATTATTACCCTTTTTGCAGGGTTATCGTGAGTTAACCAAGCATCCGGGATTGCTAACCAACTAAAACAGGCTATCTTGTTGGAATACTTTCTAGACAAGTCACTGGGGTCACACTTCAGGAATATTGCTGTTGGAGCAGATCTTCTTTTAACAAGATTTAAGAAAATATGCACCAACCTGGCTGAAACTCCAAACTAATCTGTCCTTTTTAGAAGTGTCAATTGAGAACCCTTGCAGCAATCTATCAAGAAGAACTCCCAGCTAATCCACCACCAAGTCTTGAAAAATTCCTTCTGCAGTGCAAATTCCAAGAATTCTCTTCCTTGCATTGGCTGACTGTGGCTCGGGACAGCACATTTAACTGGTATTGTCTTAGGAGTTTTTCCTGTAAAGTACTATTCCCCAGCCATACTCTAAAATAGGCATACTTGGAAAAATCTTCCCAAAGTCTGCCTATGTATTTTCAGGGGGCAACAATAAGAGTATACTTTAGTGTGCCAGAAGTCTTGCTCCCCATGTTTAATTTTAATAATATATCTTCAGAAAGAATCTTCCTCATTGCAATACCTCCAGGACCGTTACATGAGCGAAGATTTATTATGGACAGGCAGATCCCTTGGTCCTAGGCACCTACAGACTGTCTAGGCTTAATTACTTTGGTCCAACTGACCAGATAATATTTTTGTTGAGTGCTACCATACATCCATACCCTCCAAAAAAATGTTCCTTCTTATTTTATCAATTGCTTCAACGCTTTGTTGGGGTTATAAGGTTTTGATCATCTAGAAAGTCTAGCAATACTTGGTGTTATTACAAATGAAGGAGATCTACAAGTAACTGATACCCCATCTAACAACAGAATTTTCTTAAACATTTTGGAAAGGAAAATATTTCAAATTATAACTTTTCTATATTTTCAAATCTCTGAATATGCCTCATATGGTAGTTTATGCAAAAGAAAAGCTAAAATATGATTTCAAACAATGTGTGATTCAGGATCATATTAAGCATGTTAACCAAAGTCATAACTACTCTAAACACCATGAATATGAGAAACATCATTCATATTTAGAATGCTAGTCATATGAATCTCGAAACTAGGTCCATTAACAGATCATTATCATACATACCAGGTGTGGCTATTGCAGATGACTGGATCCTTTTCTCAGCTTCTTGGGGGTCCCTTGAGCTCCTTGTGGGAGCTGATAAATTCTTCCTAGTCACATCTTTACCAGGCTGTGAACCAGAAGCCACATCACCTCCCCCTTCACGCTTTTGTCTTGCCTGCTCAGCCATTAATTGCCACTTTGACAACATGTCATCCCCTCCAACAGCAGCTCGAGCAGCAACATTTGCAGCTGTAGTTCGCATCTTATCATCTTCTTCCTTGTTTACCTGCAAAGATACAAACAGTTGGGAAGGATCAAAGTTAGTTATGAAAGAAATTACATTTGACACTTCTCTATGGATCTTAAAACTATCCAGAAAAACAGAAGTGTGAGCAAGGGAGAGTATGTACCTTTATTGATTTCCCGCGACCCTCATCCTTCTCCTTATCACCGTCAACTCCAATACTACCTTCAGGCTGATATCCAAGTCATTAAGTTACACGTTTTCCATATTGTCATTTTTTTGGAACAGATAACATAATTTTCCATATTAACATTGACCAGTAGAAACTTAGTTGAAGAACGCTCAAAGGGGAAAGAAGGATAACTCACTTCATTTTCCTTTTGGAGTTTTTCCACATCAGCTTGTTTCTTTTCCCATTCTTCCCGAGCTTTTCGATTGATTGACATGATTTCTTCACGAACATCTGAGGTGACAATTGTTCTGTGTCTTGACTTCTCAATGTCAACTCTCTACAGAAAGCAGACCTCTATCTCAGGTTCATATGAGAATCCTATAAGCTTTTCACATAGCATATTTTAGAAAAAATTTAACCAAGCAGAATGTTAACCTGTTTTGACAGTCTGATGAGACTACTTATGAGCCCACGCATTCTTTCCTCCACACACTGGAAGTTGAAAGTTCAAAGTTCAGTGGCACAAGAATTTCCCAAAAAAAAGTAAAACAAACAGAAAAAGATCATATCTCACCAACGACAAGCATCGTTCCACATCACTGCTCATATTCTTTAAACCACATTTTGCCACTGTCAGACAGAACCAGGTAAGCAAGAAAACATTGCAATTTAGTTAGGAAGATGACTTGCTCTATCATGTAATTGTATAATAACAAGTTGCACATAAAAAAAAAAGGGAAGATCTAAAAGAGGGATTTAACTGATTTCTGTCAATTTCTTCTGAAGTGGAATTTTCTGCAAAATCAGCCTTTCCTCTTCTTCTTGCACAACTCGACGAGATGCTTCAGAAACTCGACTGTCCTCCTTGGGCCCAGAAAATAGTTGCTCTTCCTCTTCCTGTTTTATGAATTACAAAATAATATCAAACTACTTGGAAATACTTCAGATTAAATGCTTTAAACAACTAGTGATGAGCACAAGATACATTCCACTGTTGGGCATCGAAGGAGGTATTACCCTTAGATTAACTCCACTAACAGCAGTAACATCATTAAGTTGTTCAATGCTCTGATCTAAAAAACCTCCCGACACCTTTTGCTTCTTTCTGTGAAATGTAAAGGGATAAAACAATACAAAGTGGAATCAATACAACACACAAAATATTGAGACAATATATCAGCAAAACATCATAGTAAAGGTGCTCAGAATAGTATACCCCGAAGGTGGAGGTGAGGAACCTAGCGCATCAAGGGGCTTCTTCTGTCCAATGGAAGGCTTTTTCACAGGAGTCTTTCCATTGTTTCCTGGCCCAAGTGGAGATGTCACAGAAAGTGTCCGAGAACTTAACTGAAGTAACAAAAAGTGAAAGAAGAAAAGTGAGAGTGAGAAGCATGCATCTAATCCACAACTTCAAACAAATAAGATATAATGCAAGCAATGTTATAAAAGGCGGGAGCGCGAGGCGAGGCGTTTTATGCAGCATGGGGGGAGACATAAGCCCCGAAACACAGGGCGTAAGTCCCATGGATCTATAGGGCATACATCTCATGTATATTCAATTTTATAATTTATTACTAAGAAAATAAGCAAAAGTAAAACTTTATTTTACAAATAGTTATAATAAATAGCCAATAATATAGGGAAAAAAAATATAATAATTATTATTTAAGAAATGTATTAATAATCAACACTATAGAAAAAAGTATTATAGTTACTATTTGAGAAAAGTAACAACTAACACCACAAAAAATGATAATAGCCAAAATAATCTTTAAAATGAAATTATCATCCATCTTCACATTTACTAGTTCTTCCACCCTCAATTAATATTTGCACGGATTATTGTTTATATATTTTAAAGAAGAAACGGATAAAAAAGTGTAAAAGTAATAACAAAAAATGAATAAAGTTGCCTCAAAAACATGGTGCTATGAAAGTTGTATCCTATCAATTTCAGACAATTATCTAAAATCTATTTACAATAATGTCATTTTCTATGAGAGTTTATTTATCCATTTTAGCAAAAATCACTACAACATGATAAAACATGATAGCATAAAATATAAGTATCATTACATCAATAATAAAAAATATAATTTTAAGCAAAAATGGTTTTAAACAAAAATAACGCTTGGGGCGTACGCTTTACGCCTAGGATTTATGTTTACACGCTCGGGGCTTACGCCCCAAATTTTAGGACTTACGTCCTATGGATCTACGCCTTCAATTTGTGCCCCGGAGCGTTTTTGGTACGCCCCACCCCGAAACTCGCCCCAAAAACGTTTTTGAAAACACTGAATGCAAGACAAAACATAAATATTTTAGCAAGCTCAAGAGACGTGCAATCAAAAAATATTGTAAGTGAGAAATAAGATATATGATGACTACAAAGTGTTACCAGAAACAGATCTCATGTTGCCAAAAACTTTCTACGTTCACTTTGACCCTCTGCAGTGAGGGCTTTGTGGGGAAAAAATCTGTACTTTCTACTTTAAACAGTCCTATATTTCTGTTTAAATGCCATTGATTTTCTTTCAAAAACCAGAAAAAGAAAAAATATTCCAATAGAAGAACAACTAACAATACAGGTTGGGTTTCTACCGTAGAGTTCCAGATGCTCCATTATCCTAAAGATAAAAATAGATGAAATGTATTTATCTTTGTTACATGTAATAGCATAAAAACGATTGCTTTCCTCCTTATTGACTTGAAGAATACACATTACAAATTCTGAAATATGTTAAAGTGGATTTAATGACATCAACCTGTACTACCATATTGCAGCTCTCTTCAAAGCTATTTCCTCCATCAATTTGAGATGACAAATAAAATACTTACTACAAGTTGAGATTTGAACAGTTTTTCAAAGCAATGTTTTTGTTTTTAGTTCCATTATGGATAAAAAAATTAGAAAGTTCTGTCCATTGTTGAAGGAAGGAATGAGGGCCATGATATCGTGTTGATGGACAAATGTAAGACCAAGCCGTTACGGTGGTAACACGGCTCTTAAAAGTTATAAAAACAGAAATAAGAATTATTTAAGTTACCCAAAATAATAAGGATCAAGTGGATTAGGAGCCTGCTTGGATGGGCTTTATAAGCCAAAAGTCATAAGTTAGGATTTCTAACTAATGGATTTCGGCTTATTTTTGTTTTTGGCTTAAAAGCACTTTTTTGTTTTACCCAAACACTACAAAAACTGCAACGTAGGCCAATCGAAACAGGCTCTAAGTTGGAGAAAATGAATGCAGGATTGAAAACCAAATTTAGCAAAAGAATAATCAAGTCGACAATTGTTTGACAGTGATAGAGATTTGTCTTTTTACAAATGTTTTGGATTGAAAGAAAGAATGAGAAAGGAAGGAAGACCGTGTGGAAGAAAGGAGAGAGGAAAGGGGGATTTTAAAAGATTTCGGATTAATAATGAGGGAGAAAAATGGATTGTTGTTACTTGATGCCAGCCCTTAATGAAGTATTTTAACTGTTAGTAAAATTGTAGTTTTTTTTTGGCACTACAGGATTCTTGTTAAAAGAGGTCACCTTCTCTCATTTTCTGCTCACTTTTAGACAGATATAAACTTTATCACTTGTTCATAACCTTATTCCTCCCTCTCTCTCCCCTGCTCCTTCCTATCACTCCCTAAAATCAATTCAAAAGCAAAAAGGAGCTCTACCCTCTCCATTCTTCTCGTCTCCTGTCCTTGATGGTGTAGTCCAAAGGACAAATCCCTGAGGTCTGTAGGGCCAAAGTGGACAGTACATTCATAATCTTGGGTAGTGACATGAGCAGTTATTCTATAAAATATAGAGAGCTCTCACATAGACAAGCTTTTCAAATTTCTTTTCTAGAGGAGTTTCAATAGTTATAGTTCAATAATGAAACAGTCGATTCATAGAGCAGAGAGGGAAAAGTCAGCCAAAAAAATAGTGACACAGAATATTTTTTTAAAAAAAATGCATGTCTAGAAATATATCTACGTATACATATAAAAAACATGTTCTTATACTTCTACAATCTATAATATTTCCTCACATGAGAATTCAATAAATCAAGCCAGGATGCAAAGTTGCAAACCAAGTAAATTACCAATGTGCTAGTGTCCATATGAGATGACATGGAAGACGAGGTTGAATTTGAAGGTTTCATGCTAGTCGTTGATGATAAACCAATTCTGGAGGTCTGTTCAATATATTCATCCCTTGAACTTTCCGAAGTGGAATTTCCTTGATCCACTTGAACTGAGGAGAAGGGCGATAACTGGGATCTTTGTAGCTGGTCATGGAAATGATCAATTGGTTCAGGCTTTGGATTGGTCATTGGTGATGAAAGAATACTTTTCTGCTCTTTATTGGCAGAGGGTTGCCACTGAACTGAGGTCTGCTGGATTCTTGAAGTACTTGAAATATTAAGACCCCCACCAGGTAATCTTTTGGCTTCGCCAAAAGTGTTTTGCTTTTCAAACTTAGGGGAACTCATTATTCCCATGGCTTGTGTTGGCACTCCAAACTGAGTTGCATTTCTGTTCTGTTGAACTGAAATTTGTCTCATTTGTGCATCATCAGATTGCTGTTTAAGAGGTTGTGTTGTTGAAGAGTTGACATTAGATGCAGAATATGCACTGTAATTGTTCCCTGCATTTGCAAATGTGGGAGATACCTGCGAGAAGTGTAAATGTTGTTGCTGTTGTCTGTTAAGTCCCTGAATTGGAAATGGTGTGTGATCCCTTTCTTGTTTTACAGCAGTCAAACTAGAAGAAGGCATCTGGCTTCCTTGGGCTCCACGCAGATCGGCTTGGTTTTCCACCTCATGCAACTTTTGAGCTTTACTCTCAATTGCCATATTGCTAGAATCTGTCCAAATTCGAATAGGAGCAACGGTAGAGAAGGTCAGAAATAAGCTCGAACCTGATTAGAACAAACCAAAGAGATTCAGAGAACAAAGGTACCATCGGCTGGCATAAGCGAATGTTGCTGCTGTGAAGCCTGAGACTGAGGAAATTGACCGGGGACAGACTGTGAGTTTTTCGATGCCTGAATTAAACTTTGATATAGAGTTAATACACAATGATTGAGAATTTCACTATTGATGTAACAACTGAAAGTGCTGCTTCATCTACCTGAGATTGAAATTTATATACAGCCATTTTGAGCATCTGGTCACCAATTATACTTCTCATGTTCCTTACAAAACTTTCCTTGGAAATTTCATTTTTCTGTATACATATTCCAATTGTTACAAAACTAACATAACAGAAAAGGCAAAATGAGCACAAAAAAGTCAGCTATAACATTACTTTGAGTTTAACGTAAAGTGTCTGGAGTTGCGCTGCCCTGTCCTTATCAAGTTGGGGTTGTATGTGAGGGAAAAGCATGGCAAAAGGAACTTGTTTTCCCTGTTTAGCTATATTCATTGCTGCTTGGCTGCTCGACCCAGTTGCAGATTCTGACTGATTATCTGCCATTGTTGCCACACGTGGCAGACCACTAGTTCCTGTTGTCAAAGACTGCATGGATTGTAGATTATTTGCTCCCTGTAAATTTAGATGTGGAGATTCTGGATTTTCCGTATTCTTTTCAGGATTCTGCATATTCACTGCTCTAGAAGAATGAAGTGTGTCCTGTTCAACCTCTGTGGTTTGATAATTGTCCTGGGATATATGCTGCAAAGGAAGGGAATTGATCTCCTGTGATGAATCATTTTTTTGCTGCTGATTCTGAGAATCTGTATCAAGTCTCTTCAACTGCATATCAGACAAATTTTCCTCCTTTGGCTGCATGGTCTCTGAATCTTGAAGGCTACAACGACTGGCATTTTCGTCATGGTTAGCAGTTTGCCATGGGGCAAACTGATTTGAGGTATAACTGCTTCCTTGAGACAATGGTACTGTTTGTAAATTATGCAAAAGATAAGATTTTTTCTGTAATACCCTATAATGTAAGTTAAGGGCAAATAAGTCATTAGTTATTTTTAAAAAAAAGAAGAGAGAGATTGGGCTAAAGCCCTAGGCAGCCACGACTGCTGCACTTTCCAGCAATCAAAAAAGAAGAAGGAAACGAAGAGCTCCTATGTTCTACAGTGAACGAACGAGAAAAATAAAAATAAGATTGAAAGCCTTAGTTCTCAAACTAAAGAGAGAAGAAGAAGAAGGATGTAAGTTTCTCAACTTATTTTAAAGGTTGAATTTGAATATTCCATGACTATAGATTGGGGTTCAGAATTAGAGAATCGTGAGTTAAAAGAAACAGAGAAATTTGTTAAATTCCCAGAAATTAATGGAGTGCATTTAATTATAGGACTATGAGATTTTGTATATTGGCAGATATGAAACAACAGTAATTGGGCAGTAAGGTTAAGTTGATCTTTTTACAATGAGAATTAATCAAGAAGAGGCTATTTTTGTGTGATTAAAACACTAATTAGGTGATTGGACAAATTTCGAATCATTCATGAAACCTCTAGGGCTGGGTTTTTAATGTAGTATGAATCACCTCAATGAACGAGTTAACACGAAATTGTTACGAATGTGTTTATAGTTTGACCAAAGGGATTCATACAGATTACTCGAGTGGCGAGCTTGGTAATTTCAGCACAAGTATTGTGAGTAGTAATCTTACCACAATTTGTATTTCACAAATTTCATGATTTTTACATGGTTTATAAAGTAAATGTGTTACCGACTGTTTTGAACTTGCATTGTGGGACAAGTCTTTTACTGGATATGATACTGAAAAGATTATTTGAGATGATCTCATTCTTACAAGATATGATTACTGTTATTGAAAAGGTTTTACCCTTATTTGAGAAATTGGTGATTGTTAAACCTTGAAATGATATGATTTGATAAGATTTAAATGCTCTGTTCGATTTTGAAATGCTTCTATTGATTACAAGAAAAATATAAATGGGAGTAGACCTTGATGAATCCCGTAGCTAACGGCGGGTTCGTTAGACCTGGTGCACCTTGTAGTTACTGATTACTGATAAAGCCCTTGCTAGTGGGAAGGTAGAACTAGTATAATGTTACTGATATCTCTCGAGTAGGGATCTACTTATCCCTCGAGTAGGGATCTACTTATCCCTCGAGTAGGGATCTACTTATCCCTCGAGTAGGGATCTACTTATCCCTCGAGTAGGGATCTACTTATCCCTCGAGTAGGGATCTACT